>JAUZNC010026161.1:7850-22451 GCA_034780395.1 Vannuccia rotundouncinata | reverse complement strand
TTTGTCGTCTATTTTCAAAGTCACCATTATGAATAAACTCTGCCAAGTACCTGACTTAGTCGCTGACTTACTAAAGTCCCCGTTATGAATTAAAAACTTGTCTAAGTCAAAACACTAATTCGCTGACTTTATTAAGTCACCGTTATGAATACCAGCCCTGGACGTGTATGGTATATTTACATTTTAATTCTCCCATATAATAAGTTTAAGATTTTAATAGTTATGATGTAATAAAATACTTGATTAAATAATAAATGTTCTTTGATTAATAAATATGTTTTTTTGATTGTAATTAAAGATATGAAATAAATAATATAAGGTTAGAATTAAATAATAAAAAGTTAGAAATAACTCTAATGGTTAATAATATTAAATCTATTCCACTTAACCTTAAACACTACATAACACAAGAAACTATTGGCGACGTAGAATTATGCTATATTAATTTATAAAACCACTTTGCAAAATTCAATAACATGCAACCCTTTCAAAAAGTAAGAGACAAATAGTTCTACCCGTTTGTAGAAAGTTAAAATTAATGAAATAAATTTGTAAAGTACAGACAACTAAATATAAGAGAAATGTAATTACTCAAAGGAGACAATTGGTCCTGGTCGGATGATCTTTATTTATAAAATTGTTCAAAGACACAAAGTTCAAAATTTTCTCAAAAGTTATTTCTATAGCCACTTATATTCAAACTATTAGATTAATTTTTAATGAACAATTTTACATATTTAATTGGCTTTTATATTAAAATCACGTAACGTAAACGAATATGCTTTCAATAATTTTCTAACTTTTTTCTTTGTTTGATTTCATTCAAATAATTATCGATTTAATAGGAATGTTCTTTTTTAGGATATAAATTTTAATGACTAGTCATTGAAATTATTATATAATATGATAAAAATATATAAACATTGGCTAAAACAGAACGTGTTATAGAGCTACTCTGGGATTTGAATAGCACATTAAACGGAACAAAATATAGAAATTACTTGTTTTAAAACTGCAAAACATCCGGATTACTGAAGTATTTCAAACTGACAAAGTTTTAATTTATTGAATAAAAGTAGACTTCCAAAAATGTAAAAAGATGTTATGTCACTTAGAATTAAATATTTTCGCATATAACTGACATTCTACCTATAACAGAAAAACAGAAAAACGAAAAAATGTTTAATAGATTTGAAAATGTTCACGTTTGGTCCTCAACAAGGCAACGATACCTTACATTGTAGAATTTATTCAACAAGATTAACTAAAATTTAATTAAATAAGTATGGGTTTATAATTTTAAAGATTGATGAAATAACTGTTTTGAAGAAATAAGAAAATGAATTATACAGACGAACTTTAACTAAAGTGTACCTACAAACGCATTCAACAAGTTATAGGAATATTGTCTTTAATGTATTGTGAAAGTAGACAGCCACATATCTACATATCTACAAATCTTTTATCATTGCTTCGCGTTCCCACAAATAACAGAGGCAGACTATTAATGCACTCAAAGACAGCGACAAACATTCCAACAGAATGCGACGATAACACAATATAAATTATACAAGGTGTATCTGGTAACTCACTTGTCGGCTTTATCGCGAATGAATCTCTCGAGAACATCCGGATTGTCAATCAGCATTCGGGGAACTTCAAACCGAAAAGTTTCAGATTTGATGTAACTGAAGAATAAAAGAGAATATAACGTTAGACAATGTAAAAAAGAGAAAAGTTATATTTAAAAAGCTAATTTAGATTGGAAGGAAAACGAATTGTCTGTTTTTTTGTATCGAATTGTAAGGTTTCCGGTTATGGTTATATATAAAGAAAGGTGGACACCTATTTCATCTTGTATAAATAAATTAGACTAGCTTTAAAATTAAGATACAACAATGAACTCTTATCCTGCGATACAAAAAGTAATTTCATATAACAGTCCTTCATTGCAGCTTGAGTTTAATTATTAATTATAAAGCTATGAAATGTTCCAAAAAATATTTCTTTAAATACCCTAGGCCATCCCAGAATAAATTAGCTGTATGGGTTGCTTCGATTTTTGATGAAGACAGTGATACCAAAGTCTTTGTATCGAATAATCAAACCTAGAAATAGCTAGAAGCATTTCAATATAATTATTGATCTCATATTGAATGAACATGATGAATAAATTTATTTTAGTTTCAACGTGATGCTACGCGGAAGACTTTCAAAAGTTGTAATCAAAAATGACAATATGCGACCTTTTCCTGCATTTTTTACATCTATCATTTCGTTACATTTTGGAGAAATACATTTCCTTTTTGTGTTAAGTGGAATTTAATTTAGAATATCAAACGGGAATATTTTCTTCTTCTCTGATATTTTAGTCGGGAGAAAAGAACCAAAATTGTGAAATTAGTAAATTATTACGACAGCCGTATTTCAAATATGACAAAGCCGCATACTGAAATAATAAGTGTTACAAATGTATATCCACCCACTTCTCAATGGCTCCGCGAATGTCTCCTACACTTTCTTGAAAGCGTGCGTGGTTGTAATACGTAGTCCGTAGATGAATTCTGTCATGGTGTTCGGCTATATTTGTGGCCTTATCCCAGTCTCCCATGGACTGGTAGAGTCGATTCACCAGGTCGTAACGATTGCACCGTTTCATAAGGCGTTCGGCTTCTTCCTAAAAAATATTTCAAATTAATCAGATTAAAATACTGCTACTACTAGTCTTTTTATGAGTAGTCATGTAGAGTGTGATTTGATTACAATATATTATTTTATTAATATAATGTTTGATAACCGTTAAAGATAATGTGAACAGTAATTTTGGTACTCTCAATAAATATCTACATTTATTAAATATTATCCCAATAAAGAAATTAGAAAGGCATTTGAGCAGACCGGCATTCCCAACTGCAGGGCCAGTATCGCCACTTGTGCCTCCACTTCGGGAACATTGCCCTTGGCCTGGCGCATCATCATTGCGGCACGAGCGAAGCCCATCTTGCCCAAACATACCGCGGCCACGTCAAGCCGGCGCGTCTTGACACACATGCGTGCCATGTTGTGCCACACAGACTCGCTCTTGATCAACTTCATTGCTTTAAATGCCTCGTCCATATTGCCCAGGGTTAGGTAATAGCTGAAGGTCATCATAGCCTCCTTGCTTGTCTTGTCGGCGTCTTCCATTCCAATGAAGTCGCGCATTGTTCGATTTTCAACATAGCGCTTGGTTGAGGATAATGATGAGTCATGCTGTTGATAGTGGTCGCTGTTCATTGGTTCATTTGAAGAATTTAAAAGTTCATCATTTGATCTGCTAGCAACGTCAATCTTGAGCGTAGAAAATAGATTATTGGTTACATATAAATTTTAGACAATTAGATGATCAATCCATACTCACTCTTATTGAAAAGTAATAGTAAGGGACATCAACTCCAACTAATTGACTATGATTCGTGTGCATTGGAAAACTGTCCTGCACAAGAATTCCATTTTCTTGCGTGGCAAAGAGGGATACTATCATTATTTCCGCCTGAAATCATAATTAGAATGATAAAATGGATGCAAATATGTATATTATAAATATAACTAAAATATATAACGAGCTTTGATCATAGAAATTATACCGGATATTCCAACTACAAGTTTTAAAGATTATAGCGAACGTGCTTGAGTACAACAAATATGTAACGTGTACATTATATATCTAAAATTGGACGCCAAAGATTACAAACATGTCTTATAATCAATTCATGCAGATACTTAAATTCGAAATATAATTAATTGTTATAACCATGTTTACCGTATAAATCGTACTAAAAAATGCTCCCAACGCTTGTAACAAACTTAGGACATAATATTTTTAACAAATAGGTTATTATACTAGATATAATAAATATATTAAAAATGTAAACAAAACAGTAACCCAAAAAACACAAATCAGTTTACATTTAGCAATTATGTAAGTTTAAGGGGGAGACTATAAAAGAGGGATTCATATAAAAAAATATTCAACTAATAAGAAATATTTTATAATTACCTATAAAGAAGAAATAACTAAATAACCTAAGTCTAACATGAAGCAAGTTATAATATTTTAAATTTACAGATTCCAATTATATGTTTATATTTGTAGAAAAAAAATGACTTTACAAAAATAATTTTTAAAATAACTGTCTAATTAACCATCACAGGTGTAATGTTCTACCAGTGTAGCTGACTGCTATTACATGATTCATACGCAATCGTCTTGAAAAGACTTTTTCAAAAAACATTCATGAATGTTTTAAAAGCTTTTATGAATATTATAGGTTAATTATAGAATTTTATACATTGAGAAATCATGTCAAAAACACAGAAAAATTGTGCTCTCTCAATTTCTAAAATAGCAAAAACTCATGCATTTAAAACTTTTTTATTCCAAAATTCAAAGCCTTTTCACAATTGATACAACCTTAAAAAACATAATTACAGATTCACATAATTCGTGATTTTTTAAGATTGCGTATGAACAAGGTATTAACTAAAAATAATACATATATTTCAATAATTTGGACTCAACTTTGAAATAGAAAATATTAGTGACGAATTGGAATCAGTATTATTTGTGAAAAATTAACACAATCCAGGGAACCAAATGTTTAAAGTTTGAAGATAACTGTGTAAAATTAAGGAACTTTTGGTAAAATATAAAAATATAAAATTTGTTTAAAATTAAACAAAATAATATCTGCAAACTTTTGACTAGCTGATTTTTCAAATTTATACAATATAAAATATCATCATAATATAATATGATACAAGATAAACTAATATATATATATACATATTACATCGTATCGTGCACTAATACTTACGCGATGTTTCGATTCCATGTGCTTTATAGAAAAAGAAGAGATGAAAACACAGACATAATATTGAATAGATATTTTTTAGATAATTTTTGTTAAAAAAATGTTTGATGAAATTTTGAGGTACAATTTTGAGCAAGGTATAAATTCCAGCTATCCTCAATATCAAGGATATGAATATTTATTCTTTTAATACATAAGTAAGCTGAAGTGATTTTGTTACCTCTTCAACGGCCGGTTTAGAAAGATAGTTTCGAGTATTCGACTTCTGTTCAGCAATCTCCTTATCCCCCGTTGTACTCTGAGTAGCTGCACTCAACTTGGCCTCGACCACGAACAACTTAGGCTCAAGCGAATCCCAGAAATGCCGAACAGGATATCTTCCTGCGAGCTCTTTGGCCGCCTCCTGACGTTCCCGGTCCTCTGAGGTGATGTATCCTCCACCGCTGTCTCCGGTGGTGGGGCTGTCTGTACTGTCCCCACGACCACTGACGCCAGCAGAACCTGTGAGCGATTACAATCAGTAGGTAATATAAATGCTTTAATTAGTTAAAATTGTAATTTCCCGAATTCAAGACTTTAAAATTACCCCTTCTATACTACTAACAGTATGAGTTACTTTTTCGACTAACTCTCCCCCTCTAAGTTACCAGATTTACACCTTCTATACTACTAATAACCTTTTCACTTTCTCGACAATTCTCCTCCCTTAGGGTACCAGAGTTACACTTTCTATACTACTAATATTATTCACTTTCTCGACTAACTAACACTTCCTCCACCCAAAGTTACCAGAATTACATCTTCTATACTACTAATAACATTTTTCACTTTCTCGACAACTCCCCCCCCCCAGTTAAGGTACCAGAGTTACACCTTCTATACTACTAATAATACTAATTTCCCTCCCCAGAGTTACATCTCCTATACTACTAATAGCATGACTCACTTTCTCGACTAACCCTTCCACCATTGAGTTGTCTGTGGGCACCACCACTAGCACCAGAGCCACCTCTACGCGAGCCACCGGCACTTTCCTCCCGAGCAACATCTCCAGCAGCAATGGCGTACTCCTCCTGTTCGCCCAGGCCGGAGGAGAAGTTGAAGAAGTTCATCACGTCCCCCTCCACGTCCCACACGTAGAGTTTAGGGTGTGGTTCATTTTTACTAGATGCTGTTAATTTTTGAATACAGACAACATATAGTTTGACATACACAAATTTTACAATTATAAAAATCAGAATTTATAAAAAAAATTATTTAAGTGAAAATTATTTCAATATATTTTCAAAACATTTTCAATCCTTTTTCTTTATTTATTAAAGGAAGCATTTTAAATGGTGTTGAATAAACGTACAGTGATTAGCACCCTCCACTCCATTGTCAATGAAATCAACGATTATGCTAACATGACTACCAGAACAGTTGCAGGCCACAGACCGAATGCTTGGCGAGCCGGGAATAGCTTCGGACAGGAATTTGCCTGAGCCAATCGGCTTAGCCTCTCTGTCGGGTTGTTAATTGAGACGGAGCAGGGTTAATAAGTTCAGGATGATAGACAATTAATATGCCTATAGTTCAGAGGTGTTTTAATCAAGAATTAAGTTAAACACGTTCTACTCGACACGTCATCAAATATTTCAGGGTGGTTGATATTATACATTTAATAAAAATTAAAACAAGAAATCAATACAAAATGAACTAATAGGAGAACAGCTAATGATTACAATAACTCACCTAGAGTATTTAGTTCTAAAACGACGATATTAATCACTTATTATACAGCTCAAGAGGAGAAAAATGTATTTAATCACACTCTTATATATCATTATCAAAAAATATTCAAATAATTTTTAATAAAAACTTAACGAATAACTCCTAAAAAGATATTATTGTGTTTTCAGCGAAATCTTCCATTATATAGAATCCAAAACAACACCTAAATAAGTCTAATCTAATATTTATTTGTGTATGAAAATAGTCAGATAAACACCAAACACACACCTCCTAGATAGATCGTAGAGCTTCACACAGCCTCGTTTGGTGCCACAAACCAGAAAACTGCCACAAATACTCATACTAATAACGTCCCCTTCTTGTTCCGTTAGGTTGAGGAGTTGCTTCACCGTCCCCTGTCGACAAACACAGCATTCAGGGGGTGAAGAAATCAATTCATACATTCTATTCTTTATAGGCAGTCATGAGTTATCTGAAGCAAGCTGGAAGAAGTTATCATACCTGCAGATTGCGAACTTGTACTTTGAGGGGCTCCACTGTGTAAATGCTTTGTTCATACATCAAGACAAACTGCGAATCACATTTAAAACTCCCTAAAATAAATTAAATAGACAAATATTCAACATTGAAACCAAACAGGGGAAAATTATTATTTTCGATTTTTTCAGAAAGAAAGGGACTTAAATCTGAAGTATAGTATACTCACCAATGTTCTTGATCAAAGACTCCGGGTCAGTCGAGTATTCATTAACTGAGATGTTTTTACCGCTATTAAATGCCACATGTTCCTGCAAAGGAGAAGAAAACCTTCACAAAATAAGATTATTCATCGCCGATAGATCAACAACTCTCACCCACCGTTGTGGTGCACAATCCATGGATCTGGTCAGGGGTCTTGAACAACTGACGCATCCCCGACGAGAACACCTCAACAAAGGCCGAGTATGCATCGGTCTGGACGACGACAACTCCACTACCAGAGGCAACACTCAACTCGTGCTGGGAGAGGACAAAAGCCTGCCCGTGGAGCTTACTGCTGACAGCCAGACAACTCTTGGACGAGCCCCAGTGGAGCTGGTGCACCTCTGGGCTGCCCTCGAGTACCGCGGGCGGCTGCAGTTGCCATGCCAACTCGGGGTCCTGAAGCTGCCCGGAGAGGGGACGTCGGGAAGCTTTGGCCGAGGAGGAGATGGTATTGGACCAGAAGGCCACCTGTCCAGCGCTGGTACCGGCGGCTAGGACACCTGAAACATGTGCATTAATTATTAAAGGTGGATTGAGACGTTGTGTTAAATCTGTTTGTGGTTTTTACGTTTCTCCGGGGAGTATGCGATGGTGTTGATTTTGGCGTTGACCACATAACCCATGGATTCGGAGGTGGACAGGGTGTAGTTGTCGCCGGCCTCGATGTCCCACATGCGGACCAACGTCTCCCCTAGAGCCATGCCGAGCACGGAGCCCCCACACCAGGTCAACTGTGGTTGTGCTGACCGACACGACAGCTTCATCTGCGATGAAGGAAACACGAACCAGCAACTAGAAATGGTATTTTCAAATGTATTTGGAATAATTGTTAAAATCAGACACTCTTTGATGGAAATATCTGTTCCGTACCATGCCCAAGAATGTTGGCTATGAAAGGTTTGTCTGGGGGAGTGGAGATGTGTAATTATTATAGTGTTATGTCTGTTGATCCAACAACATGATGCTAAAATTAACCGCAAACACGAAACTATATTATAATAACCAGCTGATCTCACCTTCACCACCTCAGTTGCCGCACCTGAAGGACTGATTTGATACTGTGTCAAGGTTCCGGTGTCCGTAGCCACCACCAGGACGCTCGTGGCCTCCAGGAAGATCAGACAGCACACGCTGCCCTCCGTGTTTCCGATGGGATGGACTTCCCCTTCATCAGTAACATAAAGAATGGTGCCTGCAAAAAGAGGGTGTGTATCAGAAGCTGTGAGCGTTCAGCCATACTCACATAGTTAATTCAAGCGCTTCTCACCATTTTGACAGCCCACAAAAAAGGCGGTGGCTTCCTGTGAATCAGCTGAGCTGAATTTGACACCTTTTGGCTTTTTCCAACTCATAAGATCAAGGGCTTTCTCGTCGCCATTGACTGCAGCTCTTGCCAAAGCCGAGATGTCACTGAAGATATGTTGCGAATGTTGTAAGTTTATAGTTGCTAATTTAATTAAATATAAACAAGTATTTAGTGCCCTGGTTCTTAAAAATCTACCTCGGATGAATTTAAAGAAATTAACACTTGTTTACAGTTAACTGTGAAATAAAATTTAGAAATTGTTAACTCATTAATAATAATAATTACATTTGAGATGACGTCACCCGTCACAAACAATACTTTTTCTTACATCGCGAAAAACAAATACGACCATTTATTACTCTTCTAAACATTCATTGCTCAGAAACTAATTATTTCCATTTTGATTATTCAAGAATCATTCGAGAGAAGAAAAAAAATTTATATTATTTACTTTGGTGTCCATATTTTTTACAAATTTCTATCTTAAAAAAATAAATTCTGAAGAGTTTTTACTCTAAAAATGTTGAAATTTGGACTATACTATGATACTAAAAAGTTAAGCAAGAAATAAATTAATAAGTAGGAACTAATAATTTTTATTATATTGATTTAGCTAATATATTTATAGTGATAAAAAGGCAATCAATAAAAAAGAGATCTTGATTATAACTAAATTTCTAGCTGAATTATAGAAGCAAAAGTTTTGAAGCAATGCTGTCAATACAGTTTCATATGCCCTAAAATAGAACACAATGAGTTTGCGTGGTTACCTTGGCAACGTGTGCTTGAATCGTCAAGTCGAGCTATGAATAATTACGAATACAAACGCTTTTTTCCCAAAAACAAATATGTAAACATTTAATTACTTATGAGATGTTCTACAGGACTTTTTATATTGACTGTAGAACTATCAAACAATTTCTAAGGAGGAGATTATTATTTTACAAAAGTTTATTTTGTATTTGAAGTCACTCATGTTTCGTTTCACTCTCCAGAATTAGAGCAAGGAATTATAATGTTAATGTTTATAAGTAAATAACTAATCAGGATATAAAATATCGATTAAAATATAATTGATAATAAAAATCAATAAAATAATTTTTTGTAATATATAATATGGTAGACGAATATAAGTAAAAAAAAAATAATAAATATAAATATAAAATTATTTAACATATTCATGTCGATAAAAATAAATAGTATTTATATGTACTTCCAAATATACAGCATTACAAACAAAAATATAGTTTAATTATTGTTGTTAATAATTGATCTAGAAAGTCAGACAGCGATTTGCTAATTATAAATGAGTATTGTTAGATACTTTCGTAGCAAAATAAATTACACAATGAAAAAAATTATCTTTTACCTGCGCCTGCAACAAATAAAATGAAATAAAAAACAACTTATATCAACTAATATTCTAACAAAATTTAATTGAAACCAACAATCATTCCAACTTAAAATTAAATAATATGAAATAAAAACTTAAAAATAAACGATCTGTAAAACGAAAATTTTCGATTTAGCCATAATCAATAAAATATGTTTAGTCTGTTTCAAGTATCTCTTCCAAAAAGTTTTGTGTTTTAATTTCATGTAAAAACAATTATAAAATTAATAATATACGTTAAGTACCAACTGTTCAAATAGTTATATTATTTCCAAAAATAACAGAAACAACTAATCCAGTTTATATATTATCATATCTCTTATTTAAAACGTTCCCTTTCCTTTAGCCAGTGCCAACTTACAGGGTGTCCTTGTCCAGCTTGACGGCTGTCATCAGTGTGGCTGATACAATCTTGGAGTCTGTTTTATGTGAGTAGAGTGGTGCTTGCTGACTTCGACCTCGAACATCCATTTTCCAGACATGGAAGCTTCCAGACTGATCTCCAGACAGGAGACGACTGCCCGTACCAGTCCAGACGAGCACTGTCACTGGAGACTCGTGCAGCTGTGGCATTTCAAATGGTCGATTACTATCCTCTGAACTCCAGACCACAATCTGGCCATTCTCAAAAGCAATTGCGAGGAGAGGGCGTGTTGGGTGCCAGGCCAGGCAAGTGGGTAATGAGGGCCGTGACAGACCGAGGTCATTACAGGGTTCTCCCTGTAACAGAGGGTTGTTGCTATAGAGACACTTCTAATTTTGAAATCAGTGTTGTGCATGATGATCCACTGTTTCCAATTCAGTCTGATCATGTGATCATTCATTTAGGTATGTGAATCCAAATACAACAATAATTGATATTTTTATACTGTAATTTATTTACTTGTGTGCCATAAATCTGCACACAATTTATTTATTAAACATAATTATTATAACTTACATAAAATAAATAATTGCAACAGCTTTAAGTTTTGATTCACTTTTTATCAAATAAATAATAATTTTCAAAGTAATAATAAAGTTAAATATCAAAAAATAATGTATTGTTAGTTAATGACTTCTCATAATTTTTTTGAATGATGTGAACTTAATGGAGTGGTTATGAGGTTTTTTGTGTAAAATTGTGTAAACAACAAATGTTTCATTTTTTTTTAAAAGTATTAATACAAATATAAATTACATGTTATTGTAACTTAAGCAGATAATTTTGCAGTGTTTTTATATCACCTCTATTGTATTTTACCTGCATATTTTTAATATGTGACTCTTCAACAAAATAAGTTTTTGTTTATTCCATTATATTCCTTTATATATACAATACTCTATCTTTTAATAATTATAATTTAAAAGGTGCTTTGAAAGTTCCTTATAGTCATTGCTATTTCATTTTTTAATAAAACTAATCAATATATCAAAAATATTGATATAATTAGTATAGATTTACAAATCAATACTGATTATAAATAAATTCTTATTTTCGTTTTGCTAATTTTAAGTGATTAAAAATTTGTTTGACATAATAACACAAGCTATTGAGTATTGAGTGAAATGAAGTCTAGGAATTCATTATATATTGTCTTAATTTACTAGAAGTATGTAATGTAGGTCCTACTAAGAATATAAAATCATACAATTATCAATGATCAAGCAATTGACGAAATAAATAGCACATAGTTTTAATTCAAAGCTCATCCCATATTTAACAATAATAACAATCTGCAGAGTTTTGTAAAAGTTAGTTATTTGAATTATTTATAAACAATAATATTTGCAAACAACAAATTGTTGCACCAGTTTTTAACAAGTCAAACATGAATTATAACAAATAAAAATTATTAGCAAAAACATCAATTAAATGTGTAAAGTTGCCTTGGAATGTTAACTGATAAATATAGTTGTCACATACTTAATAAACATAATAGACATAGCTTTCTATCAGTTAATTTAGAATTTAAACTATAGAAAATTTTAATTCTTTATAAATTCTTTGTCCAAATGTTTTTATATATCATATTTATTAAGAGCTTAATTGTATGAACGTATCATATATCTCAGTTATGAACCCAGATATTTGTAAATATAAAGTAGTTCTAACAATATTAAAATTAAATAGTTAACTATAATTAATAATATATCAATTACAATCCTTCTTCAGTCAGTAATTATAATATATAAATGCAGATATATTCTTCTTAATTTGATATAGTCAACATGTGAAGGTGAAGGTGAAGATAGGCGAATTGGATGTGGGAGAGCTGCACATTTTAAATGATGGAAATCAAATATCAAGTATATAATTAATAGAATTTATTAATATCTAAAAAATGTTATTTAACACAGTGAATTAAACAGAAATATATATTTCTGACAGCTTGTTGACATAAATATAGAGAAAACATGAGAGGAATAAGGATATTATAATATATGACTGAACTTCTCCCTATTGTATTATTTAGGGGCTATGTGAACACACACATGTATATATTTAGATTTGAAGGAGTTTTATAACAACTTGTAATTCAAAAAGCTATCTTTATGGTAAATATGTTGAATTTTTAAATCTAATATAAATTTAAAAAAACATTTCGAAAATGTAGAGTTAAATTAAAGTATAAAGTTTAAATGACTGTTGTATTGATATAAAAAAAGTTAAAATCTGACCAGACAACTATCATAGATATATTACACCATTAAAAAATCTAAAATTCTTAGCAGGGTCTGGGTGGTAATTTTTTAACTCAGCAAAAGATCAACATGGAAAATTCTAAATTGCTGAAAGATATAATTAAGGTATAATATATACATCTAGATAACATTTTTAAAGCTTGGGACTCATATGATAATGGTACTTTTTCAGCTTTCAGACTTTTATGCACGTGAAGTTTTATTTACACAACTCTAGCATTACCCCTATAAATTCAATTATTCAGGATTCTGGAATTTTTTTTAAAAAAATTAAGTTTCAGTTAATTTTTTAATATCAGTACTCCAACTAGGACTTTTTCACATTAATTTGTCATTTACCAACCCCCAATCAACACACACTTCATAATCTTGATATTATAAAAAGGGAATAATTTTAAAAAGAAATACACAGGTATCAATAAAAAATTGCTTATTTAACTATAACAAATTCAGTTTTATAAATATAATTTTGCTTAAAATGAGAGAAAACATGATTTAAGAAATATTTTAATATAAAATGACAGGTCTTGATATTTTAACCTTTTCTTTACAATCTTATATTTATATTATTTATAAAAGCAGTTGATACATGGTTGACACATTCAATTAGCCTCCTATGCCAATTTATATATATATATATATGTTCTCTATTTGACTTATACTTGAATATAATTCCATAATTTGCAGGTTTATTGGTTATATGGGATTATATATTTACTGTATTTCATAGAATATTCTTCAAAATTATTATAACATTATATAAAATTATATAGATAAAATTGTACTATAAAATTTTATTATACTATTTTATTATATCTTTCTATGATAAAAAGTGCATATTTTATTATTATATGTTTGCTATTTATTGGAATTTGTATTCTCATTGTCTGCTAAATAGACAATTTTATCAACAATAATATATTTGTTGCAAAGGATCTTATAATATATAATTGTGGAAATATTTCATCTACATATATATATATATATATATATTTATATTAAAAAATTGAAATTGAAATACAATAAGTTATATTGTAGGACAGATGTATGACTCAAATTTACAAATTCTTTAACATTTTTATTGACATTTGAGAATATTGCACAAGTAATCTAAATAACAGCTACCTTGTGTTTATAAATAATTGTGATTGTCAATTCAGAGTGAAAATTTTATGGGGTGGTCAAAAACATAAAATTCGTCAAAAAATCGATCCATTCAAATTACTATAAGGTGTTGTCAGAAGAGATCCGATGCATGAATGGTGCTGGTATAGATAAGTATAAGAGATATTCTGGCTTCACACTTATAATCCCCATCCCTATCACTAAGTTCTTGATGTTTGGTTTGTTGACATTTGGTTCTAAAGTAGTGTGGCATTGATATACAATGAGATACTGTCACAAATTCTCTGTGAAAAAACAAATTGACAATATTAGATTCACTCCTGTCACAGGACAGTTGAGATTCATTGAAATCATGGGTGAAAATCATTCAGCCCACATAGAAAAATGAAATGACTTCAGGCTTATTATCTACACCAGGAAAAACATCCTTCCATAGTGGGGTTTTATCTAATCTATAATGGAATAATCAAATAAGAGAGATGATAAAGATAATGTTAAAGATGATATATAGAATAGTATTGATAATATAAAAAATAGGTTCATAAATAGTATAAAAGAGTAATATATAACAATATATAATTTAATTGAAACCAGGAGGCAAGTATAGAATGAGAACTATAACATTGAAAACATGAGCAGAGAATATGTGAATGATATTATTCAGTGATATGGTTATATACACTATAATGTTGCCCTTTTTTCATTAGCTAATCAAAATATTTCAATTTAGCACATGTGTCTTTCAGTTTATTCTTCTTGGC
>JAUZNC010026151.1:0-10372 GCA_034780395.1 Vannuccia rotundouncinata | reverse complement strand
AATGATGAAGGTTAACAAATGTGTCAGAATGATGAAGGTTAACAAATGTGTCAGAATGATGAAGGTTAACAAATGTGCAGAATGATGAAGTTAACAAATGTGTCAGAATGATGAAGGTTAACAAATGTGCAGAATGATGAAGTTAACAAATGTGTCAGAATGATGAAGGTTAACAAATGTGTCAGAATGATGAAGTTAACAAATGAATGGAAGAGATTGACGATACAATGAAGTTGTTTGCTGTCACAGAATTATATTATCGTTTCAATTAGATCAGTTCGACTAGTTTGAACAGCATTTCATAACATTTATTAACTTAAGAATTAAAAGCAGCAATAATGAACCTGTCAGTCCACGAGACACCATCTTGATCATGGGCATAACATCTGAGGAGAGCGAAACTTGCAGGAAACCCATACTTTGAGCTAACCGGCCAATTTGCTGCTCGTGGTCAGCAAACATGTAGGAATGCGCCAGCACCACGGCTAAGCTACGAATACCGCTATCCAAAACGTCCTGTAGCTCTACTCGAAGCTTGTCCTCATTCAGAGCGGTTCTAATGTGTACCTTTTGAATTCGGAGATGAACTAAAGTTAATTAATATTAATTAAAGTTACATTCCAATTTTTAAAATGATTATAATATGGGAATTGAATTGATTTGGGAATATCATTGTTGTATATGATATATCACGAGCACACCTAATCGTAGCAATAATCACACTTTTAAATAGAAAGCCCTAACCTTTTCTCCAGTTGAAGCCACCTTAATTGGTCCCAAATCACCCATTTGACAGTCAGGACGAAACAAAACAATTCTTTCCTCAACTTCAATAACCCTGTCATAGAGAACCTCAGGCATGTTGATTTTCTGCAATTCGTTTAGAGTTTATTAAATCAATTCATATAGAATGTTTGCAGACATAATTATATAAACACTTACTAAATCAAAGATATCTGGTCGTGACTGGTTTCCAATGTAGAGAAGATCTTTGAATCCCCGGTTAATAAGAAGAGCACATTTCTCCCCTTTTCGTTCTAACAAGGCATTGGTGGCAACAGTCGTTCCCATGCGAATCCACCCAATTAAGGATGGGTCAATCTTTTCATCCTTCTTGATTGTGTCTTTCCTGTCCTGATAATCGGGGTTGTACAATATTGAAAAAAAAAAATTCAGTATTGAAATAATTCTGATTATTATTTTAGTATAAAATATATATGAAATGAAATAGTTTCAAAATATTTATTTTCGAAAAAAAATGTCAACTGTAAACAGTTATGAGTATGTAGTACAAATACTTTATCCTGACAATTTATTTAATATGAAAACCTGCTTTGAAATTATATGAAAAAATACATAATTAAGACAAAATACGATACACTGAGCTAAAATTTATTGCCAATTATAAGATAATTATTTGGATTTGTGTTTAAATTACTTATTTAAATTTTCTTTTAGAAACAATTACAAAAACTATCTACTCTAAAAATTATTTTAAATACTAGTCGATGTAATAGACATAAAATAGTAGATTATCATCAAAATCAGTTTATTTTGAAAAATAAAATAAATTGGAAATTTACAGAGATAGCAATTGTGCACAGAAGAGAATATGAGAAAAGAAAATATGTATCAAATATCAGAGTTTAAGAAAATGAATTAGTTTGGATCACATAGGTTTCTGCACACTGCTGCATTCTTTGTGTCGAGCAGTGTGAAATCGGGGAACTGTCCCCTGACAGATCTTATGTAGCTCATTCGATTGCCTTGTCCTATTCTCATGGATGCGTTGCTCTCCCAGAGATCCAGTTGAACCACAGTTTGCGAGCTGCATACACAATGTCCTATGAAGTGGAGTCGGCGTTCTTGGACAGTTTTTGATAATGATAATCTCTTTGAAGTACTTTAAAAAATAAAACACACAATTAAGTGGTTTAGACACTCCGGAGTAGCTTCTTTCCAAATAGCGTGTTGATGTGTACAGGAAGAATAAGCTCTCTAGCTAGTATTCTGGCTACAAAGCTTAAGAAAGCATAGTGACAATCGTCAAGAACTGTTCAAAATGTAGCACTCCAACATCAGAAGCATCTTTGAATATTCTGTACCTGCATGTTTTCCTTACACCTCTAAACTAGCAAGAATGATTATTCAACTAATAAAAAGTACTCCAGGAGTGCCACCTTTCCTCAATATGTCATACTGTGAAGCTGCCCTAGGAAGCAGAGAATGCAATCCATTCTCTCCCTCCTCAAAAGCCTCATCCTGCAAGTCAACAGCAAAGGAAAATGATGAATTCCAACTATAAACTTCTTCAGCTTGAGCCCTAACCCAACAAGAAATGTGGCTAAGGGGTATGAGACAGTCCAAAAAGTCTCTATCTATGTGGGAAATCTTTAATAATCCCTCCTTGTATGACTTCAACCAAGCCACTGACTTTTGTACCTCCTTTTTGTACACAAATTATATGAGTATTTGTTTACTAGTTTTTTATGGATTCCATTTATCATTCCCCACTATGGTTTGTAAGAACACACACTTTAATATTATTTGGCCATTATATTTCTCTCTCTATATTGTTCAAAAAAATATAGGTATATGTACAATAAAACAATAATTTGTTTAAAACACATGAAAATGTTAAAATTATTTGTACACAATATATGTATAGTTTCATGTAAATTATATTTATACAGAAAGAGTAGGTACTATGGTATAATTCATCATATAAGTACATTTTCAGTAATTATTTAATTAAATCTGTATGAATAATAATGGTATTACTTAGATGATTCTATAATATGTAGTTCATATATATTATATTTATAATAGAAAATATTATTTAGACCTCATTCCAATTCTAAAGTCTGTCATTAATTAATAAATAATGCTCTATTTGTCACAATAATGTTTCAGTATATGATGTTTTAGTCCTACTATTGTTCAAATAGTGACATTGTGTCTTCTGGTATAAAAATTTATTATTGTTTTAATAACTGAATTTTATAAACTCATGTGTAGTAATATATAAAGTAAACTGATATTCATTAACTGAATTCAATAATTTTAGACACTTTAGTGTTTGTATAAATGTATGTGTTCTGTTTGGCCTACATATTGTATATCTTTGTGAGAAAAAATGTAAAGAGTGTTTTTAGTCAACTCAAATTTTTGTAATATTGTTAGGAAAAGATTAAACATTATCCTTGACTTATTCTTTGTGAATATAACACTTACATATATACTATAAATTTAGCATCAAAATAAACAGAATAAAAAAGGAACAAATGGTTTTAATATATACATTAAAAAATATCAAAAACATGAATTAACCAATAATAGCTGGATGAATTTATCAAAGAGATACTTTGGAGTAAAGAAAGTATGTATAAAAAACCTTAAATAGCATAATAAAAAAGAATATATCTATATAAATAAAAATTTGATACATAACAAATTATTTTAACAGATCAAAAACATATAAAATAATAATCATTACATATATAAGTATTAGATGGTTAAAATAACACTTTTAAGTCAAAATAAACATCATCCTTAAATAAAATAAGTATCAGACAATTAATATAACAACTTTCATAAAAAATTAAACATCATCCTATGATTAAATAAGTATTGGATGGGATGATGTTTAATTCAACTTTAAATTTATTCTAGTAACCATCTGATATTTATTTTATTTAAGGGTGTTTAATTTGAGTTGAAAGTTGTTATATTAACCATCCAATATTTATATAAGTAGTTATTATTATTTTCCTTCATTTCCTTTTTCAGTAGCAGATAAACCTTTGCTGAAATATAATTAATAATGCTTACTATCAAGAAAGCAATATTAGACATTATTATGAATAAAATGTAATAGAACCTCAAAATGTGCTGATTATTTGCTTTGGTTCCAACTAGTTGATTACTGACAATAAATCAAATAACCTAATGATTGTATAATATAAAACTCTCTTTTTATATTTCTTTTATTTCTTGTATGTTTATTTTGATTTTTCATATTTTTCAAATATTTTTCATTAATATATATTAAGTTTTTTTAAATATAGGATTCTTGCTTTCAATCACAATTAGAAATAAAATTTAACAAATTTGCCTTATCAATAGTAGGTGCATACAACAAAACAAATACACTGTGAGAATCCTATTTGATATATTAATAAAACTGCAATTTATTATTGTTTTAAAAATGTATTAAACTAAACTAATATAAATTATTTATGTTTTTATAATAACAGAAGTTTTCAAAAGAACAATAAAGTCAAATTCATTAAGTGGATTTTTCAATATTAGATTATTTATTGGCTGGGTGAATGCCCTCATATTGTATATAATTTTGAATTTGACTATAAAGATGTAAGTGTTTTCCATTAACTTGGAATTCCCAAAACTATCAACACCAAAAACATTTTGAAATTTTCAGCAAAAAGAAATGCAGATGAGATAAAATGTTTTTGAAAATATGAATTCTAACATTGGAATAAAATGTATTTTATATTATGAGAGATATAAATTTAACCTGGAGAATTACAAAGTTTGAAATAAAATGTATATAATTTAACTATCAGTGACTTTCCTTATATAAAGTGTTAATAAATAATGTTGACAGAAGGGAAAAAATAGTGACTACCTTGTTTAAAATTTAAAGTTTAAAAATCAAAAAAATTAATATAATAGCAAATAATTATTTCACATAATCTTCTTTTCATTATGAAATTACAATTAATATAATTGAAAAAAAATCAACCATAACAATTTTATTTAATTCATTTAAAAATGGTGAGCCACAATGCTTTATTGTAAGATTTTTTTAACTAGTCTAAAATTAAATAAAAGTTCATTGCATCATTGTTGTTATGAATTAGTAGATTTATTATTTCACACATTTAATTTAATCTTTATAATTCTCAGGCCTCACACTATTTAATTTTTTTTAAGGTTTTGTACTTTTTTTTAATTAAAAAAAATATCCAAATACTAATCTAAAAATCAGTTATTTATTGCATAGATATAGATAGCATTGTTATAATGTTTTAGAAATGTTTATTAAAGAATATCAAAAATGTGCTTAATACAATATAACTTTTCAATGTTGTTCAATGATTCACCAAGCAGGTATTGGACTTCCAGAAAAAGCCTGAAATCTGTTTTGTAACAAGAAAGCAGCAGGGGTGTTATGGCTACATGGTGTGCTTAGATTTTTGTGAAGTGCAAAAAAATTTGATGAATCATTATTACATATAATGCATATAAATAGCTGTTTAGATATATAAAATAATAAAAGCAGTAAAATTTATTTAGAAAATACATGTCTATATAAATAAATACATGTCAATAAATACTGATCTATCATTAGGGACATATCTTTAACCAAAGGACCCTTGCTGAGGTAAGGTTCTATCGCTCTTTATAGTTGCAGTTGTAGTTTAATGTCAAAAACCATTATAAAGTAATACAAATACTTATTCTACATGTTTCAATACAAGGCATTTTCACTTGTCAGCAACAAAATTAATATAAAAACAATGTAGGTACATTTTTTTTTTCATTTACATAAATGAAAAAATACATGTATACATTTGTTTTAGATAAAATAAAATGTTGCTTGTACTAAAACACTTTTTAAGCTTTGTAATAAGGTTTTTTGCCAAATTTGTGTAAATTTAGATTTGTAAGATTTTTTAGTTTGAGTGGGAGGCCTGAATTCTTATAAATTGGACATTTTACAAGTTAAATTATTTAAAAAGAGTAATATTCCATAATTTTAAAATCTTACTTCACTTATTATACGACGAATTGCTTCTAAAGGAGCATCACTATAATTTGATGGATCTTCACTAAGCAATTTTATAACTTTAATTTCTCCAGAAGGGCATTTTGACCATACATCAGTAAATGTACCCCCTCTATCAATCGCAAAATAAAATTTAGAGTTATCCATAAGAAAAATAAGAACAGCTGTGTGACTTTGAATAATTTTCCAATTATGTGAAAGAGTAATTTTAAACGAATATATATATATTTATCTTTAATCAAGTATATTTTTATCTATATTTTAGATATTTGTATTTTATATACATTTTGTATATGATTAATTCACATATTTCTTTATTATATAATATCGACAATATCATATTTATTATTTTTTGTAATTTGTTTAATGGAACCTTCATTCCTGTTTTGTATAACGCTTACAACCCCCGTAATTGTGTGTAATCCGGTGTGATTTGTCGTATTTCTGACCTTTTTCTGTCAAACATAACTTGTTATTCTCAACTTATATATTATTATTTGAGCATATATTGTGGGAAACAATTTAACGATCGCACTACAAGCAATATTTGTATGCGAACCGCCCCACCTCCACATTTTCAGATATGGAGCTGTTGGACGGTCAATTGAATAAAAATTACATAAAAAATGAGGCTTTTAGAATTTAGTGTAAATTACAAAATATGGAAATAGCGCGGCTTCGACATCCTTTGAAATTCAATTTTATTGCATTTAACAATTGAAGCCTGTAGAATGAGAATCGGCTAACTCCCTTTTTGGCGAATTTGAGTTGTATATATTCATTTTCTTAGATACTTTTATGTGGTAATTATTTTGGTAAATTAAAAGCGGTTCAGTTGCTAATTTCTATTTCAGAATTATTTTGCATGAGATCCGGATAACACACTTATTTGAGTGAAAACTGGCTTCTATTATTTGGAATTTAAGCTCAGAATTTACCCAACTGGTGTCCAAATTGAGGATGAGAATTATTGACTATTGATAAACCACTTATTATATCTTTTGAGTTATTGAATTTAGATGACAACTTTTAAGTTGACTTGTTGTAACCACATATTATACAATATTTTGTTATTATAATACATAAAACATAAATTTAAATAAATATTTCATATAACATTTGATATGTATACCAAAATTGAACGGAAATAGTATATCCCAAAAGTACTAAAAATAACTTAATACACATTATTACGTTATCAATGATAATTAAAGTTTCCAACACCTTTTGTTTAGTATCCATATACACTGTTCAATACATATACCTTCAAAAATAAACGATTAGATACATAAGAATGTCAAACATAATCCGAACGACAAATATGAATGAAATACTAAATTTAGATACTAATATTAAAAAATATGCAATATTTCTTTTAGCAATATATTTTTTGTGTATATACGTATACGAATATTAATAATTTAAATCGAATAAAAATTTTCATACATTTTTGAGATTCTGATTATGTTTGATATTCATACATCCAAGAAAACTAACCTGCTTATTTTAAAATAAATTATAATAAGTACTGAGCAGGTCAATATTAAAAATTAATTATTTATATTTTTTAATTAATTATGATTATATTTTAATTACTAATAATGTTTATCAATAAAGTACGATATCAATGAAACTAATCATAAAGTTAACAATTAAATGAATCTAATAAACTAGGAAACGATATTTTATCAATCAATGATTCATTCTGGAAACAGATAGTATATAGAAGCTGTAATTACATTTATTAAGGAAATGGAAACATTGTTTTGAGAATAATAAACTAGACAACAAAATAAATTGCAAAATATTTTTAAGACAATCAAGTTCTCAGTAGCAACAGGTATATAATGTAACGGGTTGTAGTAATAACAATATCATACTTTACGTCATGCATACATATGTCAAGATATACATATCATACACAATTAATTGGCAAAGATAGAATATTCCATTACATAAAATTTGAAGAATATGGAATAAAAAAATAAAATAAAAAGTTTTAAAAGTAAAAAAATCATAAATTATCATCACATAAATATCCGAATATATTTTAAAACCGTAAATCCTTCACAATAATGTCCATGGTAGAATCTATTCTAACATGGGAGCTTGTCTCAAAGAGCTTTGGATTATCAGGATGTGGATGAAAACCAGTGGCCCGACAGTCAAGAATGAATTTTAGACCATAATCCGGAGTCAAAGAGAAAAATCCAGTCTCTTGAAATTTAGGAGCACAAACAATTGCTATTGCTTCAGGCAGCATAACTTGATAAGACACTTGCGTGTGCAGATCTACAGAAGACAGAAAAGCTGTCTGTGTTGGATGTGTGTGAATCCATCCAAGAGTTAAAATCCCTCCATTATCAATGAAATCGAAAAGTTCTTCTTCATTGTGAGTTGTACAAGAATCCGAGGTTCCTGTCTGTTTTGGAATAACGAGGTGGGTTAAACGAAAAACATCCTGCGTGAGTCGACCACAAAGAATACCACACGTTTCGATATTTCGCCCGGTGTTGCCCTTGGCCAAATCCATGAACAAAGGCATTAACCGTTGAGGAACAACTAATTCCTTCAATCCATGCTTATTAGGTCCTAGCACAGTATCTCCTGGACAGGGCTTCAATGATCGATCTATGGCAGGTGCGGTTGGTCCAACACTATCGTAATAACTAGGAGGTGGAGGAAGTTTGCTTCCATCGGTCTCAAGAGAGTTCAATTTTTCAGCAGCCTTCTTCTTCTGCTCTTCCAGATATTCTGCCTCTCTCCGTATTCTTTCTTCTTCCAAAATAGCAGCTTTGTGTGCTTCCGCCTCCAACAATTTTCGATGTTCCTCCGCAGATAACAATCGACGTTCTTCGGCGATTCTTTCCTCTTCGGCTCGTCGTTTATTTTCTTCTTCGGTGAATTTCTTCAACAATTTTTTTTTCAATTGTTCTGCAATTGGAAGAACCAATAATGCTTTTTTAGTCCATTCCTTTCGTTGGACTGCTGGAATATCTTTATAATCGTGCCGATTAGGCAATTTTTCTATGAAAAGTACAGTAAATTTAGAAGCAATAATGAGAGCATTTTCCAGCTGATTGTCATCAATATATTGATTGATCAAGGTTATCATTGAACGTCCACAACGAAAAAATAATTTTATAGGATATCCAACATCGACCTCGGAGTTTGAACCATGTTGTATAAGTGCTCTTACACGAGCACTGGGGTCACGAATTTCAGAAAAATGCCTGAAAGAAAAAGTTTAACTATAAATTATGCACAAAACGTTGGAATAATTATGGAAAAAATTATTATAACATCGTCCGTCATACATTGAAATAATTTTTATCAATAAAAAAAACACATCAAACTATATATAAATGATATACATTCTAAAACCGATTTAAGAATAAATTCAAACAGCAATTCAAATGAAAATAACAAGATAAATGAGAAATTCTAGCACTTTCCTAGGAAGCACAAACGGACAGATATGGACAGTATATCTAAATACTGCACTAAAGCAACAAGCACAAAATGTAAATCTACAATGAATATAATAAGTTTTCTTTGAAGAATAGCCTGTGTTGATAAAAGATGAAATATTGCAATTGAAATATTTTCATTCATCAAGCAAACTTTGCACATCATTCTATTTCAAGTATGTAATAGACTGTAAATGGCTGATATTTATAAACTTATATTTACAACAAAATCTTGTTTTCTTTCACATAAAATAATGCATATATTTAGTTTAAATCTAAAACCACAAAAATAAAAATTACAACAAATATAATTATGGTTCAAATAGATATACATAAGAAAAAGAAATAAAAAATACCTTTGTTTTTGATAAGATATGTTTTGCTAGTGAGCATAGATAGGAAGATATGCATACTACAAAAATGATAACTACATATATAACTTAGTTTAAAATATCATTTTGTTATATCATTATATCAATAGTAATAATGAAATTAACAGTAATCAGTAAATTAATGAATAATTTTGGGCCCTGATCCACCCTTTCATTACAGGTGTTGTGATTCCATTTTTAGTATTGGTAGACTCTGATTAGCTGATAAGTTATACACCTTTCCTATATAAGAAATTGTTGTAGTATTTTTATTTTATTTTACCTGTATATTGTTATGTGATATAATATGTAATTCTTATATACTTTACTGACAAAATTGTGCAACATTCAGATATAGTAGAACTCTAGTACCTTTGCTGCAATAAACCTGAATAAAAATTAAAAAATACATATAGTTTTGGACATCAAAGTGATTATCTAACTTATTTCAAACACAAAATAAATATTAAAGAATAATGGACTAATGTTTTCAAGGTCTTCTATGAACATTTCCATAAAGATAAGATTTCTCCAAATGCTAGTTCTAATAAATTTTTGAAATTTCATGACTTTTCCAGTATTCCAATATCTATATGCAGTGAATTTTTAAAAGAACTACATTTAGAGTCGATTGCATAAAGTGGTATTAGCTGCTACCAGTAGTAGCCTTAATACCAGTAGCAGTTACTACCAGGGAGTAAATTCAGTTGCATAAAGCG
>JAUZNC010026140.1:5695-22461 GCA_034780395.1 Vannuccia rotundouncinata | reverse complement strand
GTGTACCAAATAAGTGAAAATACGAATATCTAATAAGCCATACATAATACAAAAGTATTATTTTGGGATATGTTAGTTTTATATCATTTAGCCATCGTCCTATAATTTAAACTATATCGATTACTTAGAACAGAAATTATTAACAAAGTTAATCCTTTTGGTGACAATTTGTCACCGCATGTACCAATAATAAACGAACAATGTGCTTTAAAAATAGAGTAAAAGATAATACAACAGAGTTATCTTTCTCTTTCTCTCTAATTTTGGAAACATCCTCTGCCCCTCCATCACGCTTTGTCATGGATTTATCAACCCCCCTCCCCTTAATCAGCGTGACGTCATTTTTGAACAGCCCCATATTTTATCAATTATCGTTAAAATCATGTTATGTTTTACATGTACATAATTGTTAAAAATATATAATTAACAATCTAATATTCCAATCTTACTGAATTTCAAAATATACTATTTATAAAATTACGTATATACTATACATATATATTATATTCATGACTTCGATGTTCGGGGTGTCTCGTCTTTCCGATCAACCTTTAATTTTGGTGACGGTTTTCTGATTACATGAGAAACGTAATAAATATATTATACGTGGAAAATATAAAATATTATAATAACAATTATGATATATAGACAAAAAATTAAAAGTTTTATAACTGCATGATTAAGTGGTATATATAAGTATAAATAAATATATAAATATAATGAGAAAATGAATTGTAATAATTTTGTTAGAATGATTATTGAAATGGGCTGTCTGTACTAACATCGCGTTCACGTTGCTTTTTTCGTGCCTTTTCCCATTCGTTTTTCTTTGAAACTGGAGTATTGTGCGTTTTTTAGAACTAGAAAAAGAGTTTATTTCATGTGACTCTAACATCACGAAAAACGTATGAAAAAATATTATGTGAACCAAAGAATATATATAGAGCAATCGCGACAACAACACCCCCACTCTATGCCAAAAAGCGCTAAAAAAACCTGAAACTGTTTCCGTCCCTAGGATAAATCCAGAAGGGGAGGTCGTCGACAGTGAAATCGTGCTGCCAGCTGCTGCTGTTGATGTAAAAATATGTAAATTGTTAAGGATTTTATGGTTGTCCCAGAATAAAATGAACAATTATTATATAATCGTGTTTTAAAATTAATATATTTACGATATTTAAATATACTCCAATTTTCAGTGATAGGCGATATTTTAAATTTTTTTAAATTTATTCTATTTGAAGTATTTTTTAAAATGTAAGTTATAACTGTTATAAATGTCAATCAAATAATTTAATAAATGTAGTCTGCTGTACAAATTATTTTTTAATTGTTTTTAATTATTGATATTTTATTTACCACTTGCATCTTGGAAATTATGACTATTATAATAATTATTTCAAATACCAATACATTTTTTTGTACTGAGTCATCAATAAAACCAACTGCCACCAAAACAAAAAAATTATTAATATATTTGTAATTAAATTTTTTGAGGAATTTCACTGTTATTTAATTAAACGGGCATTAGTTCTATTATAATTTTTTGTTAGATATTTGGTTTAAATTGTAAATTTTTTTCATTTATTACAACTTAAAATCTTTGGGTAAAGAAGTACTACAGAATTTATATCAGAATAAATGCATAATTCAGTGTTTAGCAGTATTTAGTTAACTGTGACTCAGTAACATCTTTGAAAATAGACATACTGATAATATTACAGTTTCTCATAAAATGTTTAATCAGTTTTAATAATATACAGAATAGAATTTGATTATATTACACAATTGCATATAATGACAGTTTGCACATAAAAAGACCTTTTTAAGTTCCCTAAAGACTTTTATTTGTATATAATAACAATTATAAAATAAAATGTGATATTTAAATAAAATATAATATTTAATTTACAAAAAGTAACTCTAGTATATTTATTTAAATAGATGTTTATAGCATTAACAGAAAGAGAGCTGTCAATTTTTCATGTTTCAGGGAGCTTCCTCTATGATGTTATCTAATTATGAAAGTCTATTTAGTTGTGAAGCCTCTCTCTATTGGCAAATATGCAAACTTGCGTGTCATTATAAATCAGTAAAGTTACAAAATTCAGAAGAATCAATTTGGGAGTAAACTATCTGTAAACCATGATTTTCAAACTATAATATTTGCAAGGACAATATTGTTAGATAAACTAAAGAAATTGACTGATGAAAAGGCATTGATTTGAAAAATCATATTGAAACACTAGTCTCAAAATAAGATAATTCCATGTACATCACATAGGTATTTACCTACCATTTTTATTTTTCTGATGCCATCTTTATACAATATAATTTCTCCTGTATAATCTATTTACCATTTATATTTTTAAAGCAGTAGGTAAGCTAAGTATATGAATGAATCATTATAATTTATATTATATTATCAGTTTTAATACTAGAGTAATGCTCCTTTACCCAAGCAACAAATATTTGTTTCATACAAACATTGCCATTGTAATGCATCAATATATATGTAGTACTACATGTTTACAGCTCTGTCAATCTTATCATTATTTATTTGAATAATATAAACTATTATCTTTTAGTATAAAAAATCCAGAAAACTTGACTTCTTAATCTTTTATTTTTTATAATATTAATGTATAATTATCCACCAAGATACTTGAAATAATAAAACTACCATGTATTATTACATACATGCAATGATTACACTGGCAGGGATGTGATTCTTGTGATTTTAATCAGATTTTCCATTTTTTTAGAGTAAAATGTTTGCCCTCTACTGTTTGGTTTGAGTACATTCAGTTATATACATTATATAAGTACATTGTATATGGATAGCAGTGAGCCTTTTACATATTATATTCAATAATTGTTTTTTTACATAATTCTCACTATTTCTTAATATACTCAAATTTTTGGGTTTTACTGAAAAAATTTTGTGAGGCTATCACACCCACTCTGGGCTATAGTATATTGATTATCCATTAAATGTTTTTTGGGGGTATTGAATTTAGGTGTAAATTAGGATAGAAGTTTTATCAACAATATTTATAAATAAAAGTAGGGTGTTTTAGATTGATATAATATTAAAACATACTAAAAACATGGTACATTATTACTTTCCATTATTATAATATTTGCCTACTCTTTCATGATTTTTGGAAATATGGTCACGGAAAACCTGGAAAAGTCAGGGACTTTTACTCTGAAAATTCCATGGGAACCATGTATATATTATTATATATTGCAATTTTATACTATATTTATACCTACTATTTCTACTATATTATCAATACTCTTCTATATATAATATATATTATAGATATTGTTATATATACTATTAAGTATTTTAGTGTTTTATTGTATAAGTATTTCATATAGTATTGTGTATATCTTATATACATACCTACTACTTATTTGTATACTTTACTTATATAGCTATGTCTTCATTAGATTCTAGTGATCAGGATTCAATGGAATCACTTTAGTCTTTATCATCTCATTTGTTTAATCCTTCCATTATATAGATTAGATAACCCCAAAAAGGAATAAGGTTTTTCCTGGGTAGATATAGGCTTCAATTCATTTCATTTTTCTATGTGGGCTGAAGAATTTCACCAATGATCTCAACAAAGCTCAACTGTCCTGTGCAGAGAGTGAATATAATATTGTCAATTTGTTTTTGACAGAGAATATGTGACTGCATCTCTCAAATTGTATTATCAATGACGATGCTACTTTGGAACTAAATGTCAAAGCATGTATTACACAATTAGGATACTAACACTTTTGAATTTATCTAGCCATTTGGAGAAGTAAATTTTCTGTCCCTGAAGACCATAAAGAAAAGGTTAAATTGGAATCTTCTATTGAAATTTCAAAAATGGTCTTAAAAGTTTTGAGACATAATAATAAGAAAAGCCAGTGAACCTCATTTTGCTGTTTCTTTTATTTTAAAAACGCCAGTAAAAACAACAGAGCATGGGCCAATTAGGATAGGGTTAAGTAAATATATATAGATCATATTAGCATGTGCAATAGGGGCGGGGTGGCCCAGATGGTAGTGTGTCTAACTGCCGATCAGAAGGTAGCGGGTTCGAGCCCTGGCTCAGACCGAATTAATTACCTCGTCCATGGCTGGCAGCTGTGCCAGTTGAGAGCTTAGCGACCCAAAAGGGTTTGTTTGATTGCGCATTGACATCTTCGGATTTAATGTGCTCTATAAATTTATAAATAAAAAAAATAATACCATTTGCCAATGTTGTTAACCCTAGAATGACCAGGGCGATGTTGTATAAAACTAACAATTAATTATTAACTCTACCCACATGATTTTTACAAAGGGTAACTCTTCACTAAAACTAATCAATAATTTTGACTGTTGTATAAAACTTTCTGATTAATCAGCATTGTTAAAACTCTTTGGTAGTGAGTGAAATCATGTTTGAACTAAGGAGTGATTAGAGGGTACACTTCAAATGCAAGGTTTGTGGAAGGTGTCTATGAGTGTGTGTATATAAAATATCAGATTTCTTGTGTGATAGCTCATTCTTAATATATTTGAGGGAATTATTGAGTTTCGGATGAATTTTGTTTTTATCTGATGAAGATTTCTCTCAAAATTATCATTTCTTGCAAAAAAACTAAATTTATTTGGTTGATATATATATTTATTGAACCTTTGAGCTGAAGATCACAATGCAACCGAGCCATGCTTAACATACCATTCAACAGTTGAATTTATTATTAATTGCATTAATTAAAAGTCTATTAACCCAATAGTCCAATTATATTATTTTTGTAATATTAAAAGCAAATTTTTAAGCAATTGCAATTTATTGGGTTATAAATTTATTATTTTGACAAAATATTTCTTCAAAATATTATGGATGTCTAATAATAAACTATATTTATTTTAATATGTATGGAACTTGATAAATTTTTGCCTCTGCAAATGTCCATACTCTATTGTTGGGCTTTTCTTTAGAGTTTGTAAAGTGAATATGTGTGCGTTAAGTGTTGGCAAAGTATTTTTCTTTCAAAGTAGGTCATCCAGTTAAGTGATTAATCATTACTGCAAAGGGTTTTATACAACATCTGCTATCCTTCACCATAATGATTAATCAGAGTAATTTTACTGATCAATTGGAAGTTAACAATGGCAATTAATGGTTAGTTTTATACAACATCCCCCAGGCATTTTTATACCTCTAGAAAGACTGGGGGGGGGGGGTAAATTGACCCACATCCCCTAACTTTTGATAGAAGCAACCAAATTTCAAAATTTCTTTTGCAATAACTTATTGGTCATAAAATCTATCGATTGGTATATATTTTTAAAATTATACTACTTTATAAAAATATTTCTAGGGTTAATTAATACATATTGCATTACAAAACTAATAAAATATATTTATATACATTAAATACTAAAAAAAGAAAGTAAGGTTAAATAACAACAACAAAAAATTTGCATTCAACAAAATTTGCCTTTAGTGACATGTTTTGTAATTTCCCTTAAGGTGTCACTATATCCACATCCTACTGTATTTGAAAACTTTTATGTGGGATGGTTATTAACTAAAAACATCTTTTATTTTTAAAGTCACAATTTAAATAAACACCAGAAATGAATTCCTATTCCATTTTTCTTTAGTTTTTAAAAGCATAATAGCAGCTGGCCTTGTATTAAATCATGCTAATAATTCTTTGTAAATTTAATGGCTTATTAATATTTGCCAGCCTTTTATAGTCAGAAACACAAAACTACCTGGGATAAATACCAAACTATCTGCAACTTATTTTATATAAATGTAACAATATCCTAAACTAACTTCAAACTATTTTTAATTTTTTCTCTCTTATAAATGCATGTCTTTTTCTGTGTCAATTACATGAACAAGATTTAAGCAATTCCTATCTGTTTATATATAAAATTGGGCTCTGCATGCACAAGATCTTGGCAATAATTTCCAAAAAAAATGTCCTGTATAAATGCAGTTATTACATAACCATTTTGAAAGGACCCTTGCATGATTTTTTTTATAAACTACTAAAGGAAGGTCCTTGTAATATGACCACATTTATGACTGCAGTATAATATGAGAACTAATTTTTAAAATGTATTAAAAATTCCAAGCGAGGGTCCTTTATAAAATTTCCGTGCTTACAAAGTTCTACTTGTCAAACTTTTAACCAAAATATTGCTCTAAACTGCAACAATTGTTAATTAAATATTGATTTATACCAAAATAACTATTTGAAGATACTTAACTAAAATAGCTGCAATTTTATTATAATAAATCAATACACTTAGGTAAAAACTAAATGGCCTTATTAGAGTTAGTTCTAGGTATTGTTTTATTTATACAAAAAGTTACAGCTAGTTTGATGCTCTTTATATTTCTGTATAGTTCAGATAATACAAATACAAATAACCATTTAAGGCAACTTATTGTGTTTTAATGTGTATTTTGTTTTATCTCTCTGTTATTTACATTTTGATGGCCATCATGACAGATACCCAGTCTAGAACTTTTAAAAGGATCTTGATTTTTAAATGCATAAAAAGCATATTTATTGTTTGACACTATTTTTCATTGTAAAATCTAAAACATTCCAAAAACACTTGATTTTTTAAAAAGTATAATGCATAATTTTTTGGTAAATGGGCTTTACTTATGTAGATAAATTATAGATCAGTACATATTTCCTCTTTTGTTAGCTTCCTTTGATTGGCTTCCTTTTTGTTTTCAAATGGTGATTTCCAATCTTTGACTTTGTACTAGCTACTGTATGATAGATGTGTTCCTAATAAAGTAATTTATCATTAACTGTTGCTCATTAATATTATCAACCCTGTGTGATCCAATAAATTGTCCTTTTTAAAAAATTATATCAGTTAAATGTAAAACAATTTTTTAACTGAGTGTGATTTCAAAGTGTCATGATAATACCTAACGAGTTATGAATTTTTTTAAAGTTCTGGTACATTTTATTTTCGTATTTGGATTTAAGATATGTGGTGTTTTGTTTTAAGTTTGTGAATAATACATGGTGTCCAGTTCTTGAAAAACCACGTAAATTATGGAAAAGTCACTAAAAAATTATTTCTTGAAAAATCCTGGAATTCAGTCAGATATCACAGAAATTTTTTACAAGTCATGCTCTTGGTGAAAAACACAAAAATATATTGAGTAATGCTAGAACAAATTCAATACTTTCATTCATTTCGAAATCAACTTTGAAAATATTCTTCTCAAATAAACCAGAGTTGTTCTACACCTTCGAATTCTCCAAGTGGGATAACTGAACCTCTACCTGCTACTCTCTCAAGTGAACCTACCACCAACTCGTCTTCTTTTGTATCAACAGAGCCGCATAAAATTTTTGTTATGAACAGTAAAATTGTTTTTGTCAATGGCAGAAGAAGCTTTCATTTCACCCAAAGCAGCTCGGTACTGACTACTTTCAACATTTCTGTCATTAGAAAGTGCAGTGAAAATATTTAAACATGTCTTTGGTGATTCATCAACAGTTCAAGGTGTTAAATTGGGCAAGAGCAAAGCTCAATATCTCAATGTATTCGGTGTTGCCCCTCACTTGATCCAGAAATTATCGTGGTTGGCTGATCTGCAGATAAATATCGCATTTTGTCTGCTGCAATGTAGATGGCTGTGTGGGGATGAAGCTAATCTCGAGTGCAATTTCAATATATGACTATATGACCCACTGGATGTTTTCTTGACAAACCTTTTGTGATACTTACGAGGCTGTTCAAAGCTACAAAAATTAATTTCAATTGTGCCTCAGTCATGGCTAAGGGGTGATAATAAAGAATTACAATAAAGAATTGTTACAATAAAGAATTGTTGGTAATCCACAACTATTTGGCAGTCCATTGTGAATCCGACCCAACTTTGTGTAAAATCACCAAAGAGTTCGGTGCATCAGCAAGAAAGTATAGTCAGAACCGAGCTGCTTTGGGTGAAATGAAAGCTTCTTCTGCCATTGACAAGAAAAATTAAGAAAAAAAGTCTTAGAAATGAGAAGCAATTGATTTTGAAATATCGTTGTCTAAAAAATGTTTCAAAGTTCACTTTTTTCTTTAAAAAATTGAATGTCTGGAATTTTCAATAAATATCTTAATTTTGCATTATAGTATTATCACGGCGAAATATTTCCTATAATGCTGGACACCTTGTTAATGTAATAGGTCAGTAACTAGCGAACTAGGTCTTTTCACAAATGAATTTATTTTGTAATTCCTTTCACATTGAAAAAATATACAATCTGATAAAACTCTGTTAATCATATTTCCTTTTCTTTTGGTATTGTTGGTGGAGACGTTTATTTTTTTCTGTTTGCAGATCATTTGCAGTAATTATTAAAATGATGACAACGTTTCCCAGCAATATAGCTTCTGCTATTGTTCCAAATAATTCATTGTATTAGTTAAATTTAGGCGGTTTTTTTAAAACGGCTGCCAATCCTTACTGCACAACATAAGTAATTATAGGACTAAAGGACTAATATTATTTTTTACATCTTTGATTGCCTACAATATCTTTCTAAAATAAAGAAAATTATTTTTTTACTTATATATATATATATATATATATAGTGTGATTGATTGCATCCTTTTAAAATATTTTGCTTTTTCATGCTGCTGCATGTTAGTTAATTTAACTAAAACGTCTCTTGAATTGAATAAGAAAATACAAATTGTTGCCACATTATTTTATTCAAATTAATCACAGCGTTATATAAGTTATTGCTCATGTTGATTTGTGTCTAATCGAAATGGGATATTAATTTTCTATTTTTTTTATTACAAATTGATAACCACCATTAGTGACCCCTGTGTGTCCACATTCACAGTGCCACAACCTATTTCAATATTTATATATTGCATGTTTTTATTGCGATCTAGTCATGAATTTATTCTGAACATTTCCAGACTTGATTCGAACCTTCAGTCATTCAATCCATGCCAATGAGAACTCTGTTTGTGTGCTGACCATGACCACTTGGATAGAGCGCAGCTCACTCAACCGGAGTTTGGTGTGCTTACTGCGTGCCGTGGAAGGCCGGCGAATAACAATAGAACTACGGGACAACTCGGTTGTGAAGGGCCGCCTTGTGCGGGCCCTACAGGGCATGTGTGTCGAACTTAAGGAGACTGTGTTTACACATGGAAGGACAGGTCATGTTACCAAGTATGTGTTGTTTTAAATATAAGTTTGTATTATTTCGTACCAAATTAAAGCGCCAACACACGATCAAGCCACTGTAGGCACGTTGAAAGGTTCATTGAACTTGATTATGAAATAACTCTTCTAGGTGTAGTTCACTTTGTCTGTCTGGCACTCAAATCCGCTACGTCCACATTCCCGAGGACATGGATATGATGGCAGCCATTCGTGGACAACTCGACCACTTGGAAAATCCCAGTAAGAAGTCTCTTATGGAGAGAAAGAAAAGAGCGAAGGACAAATATGCTTATTTGCGTGGGACCACCAAGTTAGTTTTAAACTCGAAGACAAAACGAAACCATGACTCAAGTTTTGTATATATCATTCTACCTGTATCTACTACTTAATCACAATTATTTTAAAAGATATTGACATTGAATCCTTTTCTTGAATAAATAGTGTTGAGCTAAAAATAGTTTGTGCGTTGTCATGGAATGATTTTGGATACCATTCTTACAAACAGCGTTAAACTCTTTTTTTTATTGAGGTTATATTATGTAGGGTCGCATGATGTCTAGATTGTTGTTTGTTCGGTTTTCAAGTATCTCAAGCGGGAATGCCATTTTTCGGTCTGTTTATTTTTAAACGTATATATGTATACATAGATATCTATCCATAAAATACTGGAATTTATATTGTTTTGACTATAGGAAATAACTGATTTATTCATGACTTAAAACCAGTGGATTAAATAAAATATTGATAAATAAAATAAACACCTTAGCTTTCTCACATAATCACGTGGAAAGAAATTATACAGAAAGAGATAGTCAATATATATGTACATAAAAAGGAGAATAAATCACCCTATACTAATAAAAATGAAATTAGATTAATTACGATTGATAATTGAAAAAACCTGATTTGAGATTAATACATTCGTCATTGTGAAAATTAATAAAAGTGGTTTTAATGACACGTTTGAACATAATAAACAGCTGAGGAATTATTAATGTTAATTTGAATAGTTTTACATTTACCTCTTTCACTGACATAAATTGTGAGGCAATTTGTAAACTCCAGTTCAGTAGGTATCTAATTTAGGGGCGTTCGAAATTAGATTTAATAGACGAAGGAAAGGTAAGACATATATCCGGTCCAAATCCAAAACAGGGACATTCTGAAATTTATTAATTATTCATGTAAAAGTGGTACCACAAACATGTATCACACTTTTTGTTTCACGAATTTTCAAATTTCAGGTGTATTTTTAGATAAGAATTATAGCCTTAACTCTATTCCATTTACCTAAAGTTGCATATGTATAATTTCAGCGAGTCTCTTCCAACATCAGAAGCTAAGAGTGCACCACCCACCAGCTCATCTTACTCAAAAAAGACAAATATTGAAGATTTTAAAACACAATCTCATGAGATGACACCAGATCAAGTTTCGAAACTTTTGGGAATTTTGTAACACTTATAGAAATTCTCAATAACTTACACAAATAGTTTTGCATATTCTTGTATTATTATTTGTATATTAAAGTGATATCATGGTCGTTTACTACTTGTGTGGTTCACTGGTTGTATATACAGAGTTTCTATGTTTTTTATTCTTGTTCTATTTAACTGTTGTTTTTAGAAATAACTCCATCGGTATGGGAAATTTGTCTAAGAAAAGAATATATAACTATCGAAAATGTATATTCATTTAGTCATTTATTTAAAGAATTTATTGATTTCTTACTTGCCCTCCATACTCTATGATTCGGAAGTACTGTCTAATCAGAACACAAATCAAATCCCCGTTTTTTGCGTATTTCCCGTTCTTAATTGTGCTAATTTTTTTCTTTCTCGTCTTACATGATTTAGACGTGTAATATGTCTAAAATTATCTGGCATAATTAGTTTTAAAATGGAATAGATAGCATCATTATAGCTTAGATATGTTTACTATTATTATAAATTAGTAAATATTATTAACAAAGTATATTGATAAGTAATATATTGGAAATTTCTTAAGTTTATCTATATAGTACGTAGGTATATGATAAAATTTCGAAGTGTTATTATTTACATAAGAAAACTGTAAAAAAAAGTATTGTTTATTCATATTTTTAGAAAAGTAACAATTATTACAGTTTTAAATAGGTAAACAAAATTCTGAGTGTAGAATAGATTTTTATATAGTATCTAACTTTATATAGTCTACTTTAAAGTATTGATTTTTTATTTCGGGGTTTTCTGAAGCCACGCTTGATTTTGCAGAAAAATAGTTTACGTTTTGCTCTTCATTAAAATTAAAAACTTTAATTTGTCCTCTCAGAGCGGCTTCAGTCCCAGTTTCGAAAGTTGGTAAATTTATGTACGATTGATCTGCACTTGATACGTGACCAATTCTTCTCTTGGTAATTTCGTTTGGGATGTCAGCTTCGAACATTCTGGGTTTGCCGTGCGACGTAGGCTAGTATTATAGTGAAATGTTTATCTTTACCAATTGATTTCATTAAATTAGTTGTCACTTTTTCGATTTGGTGTATTCCCAGCGGCATTTGTTTGTACCAAATGTTTATTTTAATGCAGGCCATGTTATTGGACTCAGAAATAAGGATGTACATTTATTGTCGGTAGGTCTATGGGATAAAAATTTTTTCAATAGGAATACTGGGCAGCGTTCTGGATTCCCTTTATTAGGATTGATAAAATCATGTCGCCATCCATTTCTATATATGCAAAGTTTTCAGTAAACTATATCTATACAACCTTTTGCGATGAGATTATCAAAATAAAGAGATTTTTATATTGATAATATATTGAAATCGATAATTATCGTTGGTAGAAATTTGAATAACTGATTGATTTGCGGAGTGATACAGCCAATCATTTCACTCCTGAAATCAGTCAGTTACCATATATTTCCGCGAATCTATGCATAATTTAATTGATTTTCATTCAATACTAGATAATATACAAAAAAGAGGAATTATAAATATTCATATTGCACCCTGGCTGGAAAATAAAAACAAACGAACTGAAACCAGCCAATTTTTGCTTTTAGAGTTTTATCAGATATTTCGGTAACATTTTCGGGGTTCCCTGAGGAGGAGGTTAAAGGGCTGCACCCATTTATTTTTCATAGATTGATGTATCGATGTAAGCAACATCAGCTGCACTACTGCGCGCGCACGACCGTTTTTTTCTGAGCAACCTCTGGTGCTATATCAGCTGGTATATGATCCGGTTTTTCGTGGTACGTCTAAAACTAAAATTTGAAACAAATTTTTCTGAATCGAGAAATAACTTCTTTGTTGTTGATTCGATGAAATGAACCCCAAGTGGACTGCATTTGTACCAAACGTGACCTTTGTTATCTGTCTTACATGCCAGATAAAAGATGAATGGCTCCCGCAATCATGGCTTTCTGGTCGGTGGAACACATATGCTTTGTATAACGACACTACACATCTTTCTGAATTTTCAACGGCATAAATACGTGTTTCTTTTGGCTCCATTTTGGCATGTTTGAGGCCATAATTTTTATTTTTGGACATTCTGTCGACATACAAAATGTAATTGCCGGAATTATCTTCGCATAGCGTAAGTTAGGAATTTTCCCCATATTCCAAATTGTGATGTTCTTCTGATGCACGTAATATTGTCCCAGGTGGTATATTAATGTGTTGATCAGCTGTATGAGGTTTGACTGTCCAAACACTTTTTTTTCCACAATTCTTCTTCCATTATTTCGAAAATTTTTGCTGAGCGTTTTGCTGGTTTCACGAATCCCATTGCCGCCAATTTCTTCATTTGCGCATTTAAGCATTTTCTAGATTCCATGAAAACCTTCTCAGTAAAAACTGATAATTTCCATTGTCGAGTGTTATTAAAGAAATGCTGTATTGTGGAAGCTATTTCTTTTAGAGTTTGCGGTGGATAATAATCCCCGTTTGTCTTCAGATTTCTGCATAAAAGAAATTAAGACAGAAATTTAGATCAGATGGTGTAAATTCCTCGATTTCTTTCAAAACCTTAACACTGTCAAACCCACTCTCCAATCGTGCAGCCAACTTCGGAAAATGTTTATTGCCTATACTGCTCGTGTGCCTTTGTTGCTTTGGGAATTGCATTTTCAATATTCTTTTGTATCGAATCCGACGTAGTTTGAACAGATCGAGATGGAATTGGAAGTTTAATTGAATCCTCTTCTCACATACTTAAAATATCGTCAAAGAAGTTGTCATCTATATCCGACATAATTTCTGCTTATAAAGATCAGTTAACTGAATTATTATAATTATTCTTATTAATTATGAATTATTATTCAAATATCCATTTTTATTTAAAGCTATTTAAAATTAGATATATATATGCGGCTTCAGATAAAATGATTATTACCTTTAAGTAGACCTACGTATTCTTGCATGGAGAATCGAATATAACAATATATTTAACTTGATTTGCAAACTAATATAAATGCATTTAAAAATTCTTAGCAAGAGTGTTCATCAAAAAACTGCAATTTGATTTGAAATTATAGCCATAATATTTCAATTGATCAATTTAAAGTTTTTTACCGCTTTTTGTAGAACGCCAACCATTTAATTTTAGTTATAATGTCTATGTTTCTATCTATATTCCTTTATAACCAGAAATAAAATCTATTATAATTTGTTAGTTTATTAAGCCTACATAAATATGTATTTCTTACCATAAAAATAATTTGTGGTTAGTAACTTATTGTTAGTTTTTTTACATCAAATTAACCAATTAAATTAGTGAAATATTACCACTAACTACTTAATAAATAGAGAGTAATATAGTTTAAATTAAAGTGGCTTAATGATTGACTACTAAAAATGATTAATGATTTTTTCACGTGACAAACGTTATTTTATTTTGAAAATAATAAAATCAATTTATACCACGCGATTGTTTTTAAAAGATAGACTAAGTTCCTTTTAGGGAAAGAAGCGTAATAATAGTCAGTCAAAATTTATGAGTTAACCAGTCCAATATAACTTAATTTTAAATTTAATAACATAATGTTAAAATACACTATGATGGAAAATAGTCAAACTTCGTCTATAGAAGCTTTGTAATATCTCTTGAAGTGTTGATATAGTCGAATACTACTTTAGTATAATCGTAATAGCAGTTTTTTAAAACAGTAATTGCAATTTGTTGGTGCATACTACTCGTTTTAAAGATTAAAAATACTTAAATAGGTTATTACTCTATTTATTATATATAGAAAAAGTATCACATCTATGCAGATTTATAAGCAAGACCCACTGCACAACTCACACAAATTAGAAATAGATATGAACGTGAACAGAAATAGAAAAGAGCAAAAAATTGAAACACGACACTACACGTTACAACAAAAGCTGAGGCACTTAACAGGGATTGTGTGCAGACCTTGATGTAGAGAATGTATATATATATATATAATTCCAAAATTAAATGATGTTTTGTAAGAGATTGATCTTCATAAATACAAAATAAAATAGTAATGAACTAACTTGTTAGGAAATATACAAAAAGGAAAATAGTAGTACATTATGACATGTCAAAACCAGTCAAATTTTGGATATGAGCTTTTAGTAGATTGTATTTTTTTAAAACGCAGAATAAATGAATTAAAACGTATTACAAGGTGAAATCATGAGTTCTGAATATGGAGATAATTATTGAGCTTTAGGTACTTAGTAAGTAGTCCTTTTAGAAAAGAAAAACACCGACTGGAATGAATTATTGAAGAATTGCGAGTTTACGAAGTTACAACTGATGAAGAAATGTTAGTAAATAAACTTCTGAAGCTCCGCTGATTTCTCATCACTTGGGAGTGGTCGGTAAGACACACCAGATGAGCTGCCACCACTGGCTGAACGAGATCGTGGAACCGGTCGACTCTTCCATCCCTCCAATATCATGGCAAAAATCTGAGGACAAGATCGTTAAGACTAAAATCATGTTTTATCAAAAATATTTTCTAAAAACAGTTAAATGTATTAATATAGTCAGCGGATCTTCCTACAAGTCATTCATACTTGTTTATACCAACATAAATTCGTTTAATTCTACTCGCGGCTTCGTTCAAGTAGTTAATGTGTGAATCGATTGAGTTTTATGAACACAATTTTATTTCCATATAAAAAAGACAAGGAAGAATATGTGACACGTGTGACACTTTAAGACATATAATATTTTAAACAAATTGCATGTTCTACTGAAATATTCTATACAAGAATATATTACTACCTTGGTCCACTTTTAGATATCCTTAGAATAGCTGTTCCTAATAAACTCTTTAATGATCGTTTAAATGTCATTAAACATCTGAATAGATAAGTATAGAAAAAAACAGACTGACTTACAAGATTTTTCTTTTGGAAGGCAATATAAAGAAGAATAATAACTGCCAGTCCGATAACTGAGTATATTATCAAGTGACTCTTCCCCGGTTTTTGAATAGCTTTAATAAGGATAAAAATAGCAATATTAATACGTGTATTAAGCAATTAAATCGTTTTTGCTAGTCTAATAACTAATTATAGAAATTACTGGTGCATATATAGGGGTCGCAGTATTTGTTTATATTTAGAAAATTAAATATGACATGCATTTAGATAATGTATGTTTTATTACTCTGGCGTGCCAAATAAAAGGGGGGGGGGGTGGTAATAATCGAGGGGGTCCATTAATTTAAAAGAATATAATAATTGGGGGGAGTTATGGAAATTTAAATTTTAAGTAAAAGGTATAATCAGGGGGGTTCAAATAAACGGGGAGTTGCCTATTTTGACACTAAATAAATAAACAGGGTGTGTTACGTTTATTTGGCACGCCTGAGTAATTATTAATGCTAGAAATAGATAAAATATGATTTGTTGAATGTCGAAAAATATTACCCTAAACAAAACTTTTTGAATTTTACTATGTTAAATAAAAGGAAAATAGTCATAAGAAAATATTTCTTAAAACTGAAAAAAATATTTCGGCTAATCGTGGATAATTTTTCCAAACACTATTTTAGTTATAAATATTTTTGTAACAGTCGATGAGAAATAGAAAAACTTACGACCTTTACGGCGTTTATAACCTCCTATGTTATTATTTGACACAGGATCTGTTTGAATGGGCTTGTTACCTTGGTGATTGTTTTCAGGTATAGGTGCATTATCTAAATCATTATCACCTTTTTGTTTATTGGTGTCCTCTACAGCATTATTGTAGGACTCCTTCTCACTGGACTTGGGTTTAGCTACAGGAGTTAGAGAGGGTTTTTTAAGTTTTGCGTCTCCATCGTCATTTTTTGGTTTCTTGTCACTTTCATATTTTTCGGATACTTCATCATCACCAACCTTATCCAATAAAGCTTTTGACTTAACTATAGTTTTAGCGACCTTCTCCTCATCATCATCAGCGGAAAGTTTCGGTTTTAATAAAGCTTTTGACTTAACTGTAGTCTTAGCGACCTTCTCCTCATCATCATCAGCGGAAAGTTTCGGTTTTAATAAAGCTTTTGACTTAATTGTAGTTTTAGCGACCTTCTCCTCATCAT
>JAUZNC010026129.1:11982-22463 GCA_034780395.1 Vannuccia rotundouncinata | reverse complement strand
GCTTTTTCTTCATTAACCGCCCGCTTTTTTTAATTAATCATTGATTAATGCCTGCTAATTTAAACCAACTTCGACATTAATACTAATTGAAATTCAAATTCAAATATACTATAGATATAGATGACTTTATAATACTAAATAATCTCTTTGAATAAAAAAACGAACTTTTTTGTCGGCCCCTATAGTTAACTCTCTTGTCTAACGGCCACTACAAGCAATTAAAAGAAAATTATTATCGATGTTCATGGATCATATTTAATTGTACATGTAAACATATAATCCATTTAAATTTTGCGATAGTATCAATTTGGCGGGCTGTTCAAAAATGACGTCACACAAATTTAGGCCATGTTTTACCCCCTCCCACCTTGTATCACGCACAGTCACAAATCTCGAAACCCCCTATAGAAAAAACATTACGTTCTACCCCCTTTCTTCATAAACTCAATGATTAAAATTTAAAGCGTTTCATTAATCTAACTAACATTCGCACAATTGTGAAATAAAAATGTAGTTAACAAATAGGAGTGTACCTGTGTATTGATTGCATACAATAATTATTATAAAAATGAATTCAGCAGGATATATTTTTAAAATAATCAAAACACAGTTTATAATATACTTTTTGGTCAACTGACAGGTCAACCAATAATCTGTTCCTACAAAAATCTTAATTATACAGGGTCACTATAAGTAATTACTAGAAAAGTAAGTTTATAAAATACAACGCAGTAAGATCATACTCCTTACTCTATGATCATACTTATTAATACTTTCATTATAAAAAGCCGAAAATTACACATGGTTATTATTTAATTATTACCAAAATATGTATAAAATACATCTGAGTGTGATATGTTCATATTTAGCGAAAATTTATCTGTAGGTATTCTAAAGATTAAAAGCCTTAATGTAATCGATTAGATAGATAATAGATAAATAGCAAATACATAATACAAATAGATAATACAGCAAAGTTATTTTTCTCTATGCGGCTTTTACAGGAATGTTTTGTGACGTCACAATTTTGGAAACTCCCTCTACCCCTCCATCCCGCTTTTTCCCAGATTTAGAAGCCCCCTCTTCCTATAATCAGTGTGACGTCATTTTTAAACAGCCCCTTGTTCGTTTCACTAAACCATTATATACTCGTTATACACTATATGGTTAAATTAATATTAACTTTTCTATTTAAATCGATTTTTGACAAATCAAAACTCTGGCTATGTAATCAAAACAATTTTGGATGCATTTTTCTGTTCTGATTATCCGGACGTAGACTTTATAAAAGATTTTAACACTTTTCCAATTGATTTATTACGTAGAATTTTAATCTTACATAATATTTAAGTCAATGCTTTGAATAAAGTAACATTTTACAAATATTTTGGTCAGTATATGCGCCAATTCAAATTTAGTTTTTCTCCTCTTTGTCAGGTGTTTCCTTCTATTAAATTCGATTTAATTATTGGTTTATTAATATCATACTGTATTTCCTTTTGTCTTTGTAAATATGAATAGTTAAAAAATTATACACTATAAAATGAAATTACCAAACATTAATTCGCTATACATTTAGTGTCAGATTTATCTCAATGGTCAATTGATTTGCAAAAAAAATTTGATCTTTGAAAAAATAGAAGTAGTTTATTAATTATATATCTTAGTACCTAATGTTTTATTACTTAAGTGGCTGTCAATAGATTTGACTATTTTCAAATTTTTCAAATGTATGCAAAACTTAAACTGCAAATATTTAATCATAATATTTTTCTTTTTATTTAATATGTTGCGTCTGGTTGGCAAATTCATATGGTTCACAAACTGTATGAACAGTTGGCAAATACTATTTTTATATCCAAACATTTATTATATGGTTTGCAAACCATACATGTCATTGACAAATAATGGGTAATTATACAACTATATTTACATTCATAATTTGCAAACCATAAGGTTAGGAATTTTATAGAATTTTATATCTATATAATCAGTTATCAATAACAGTAATATTTTCAAAATATTCTAGCCATACTTATTAATTAAAAGGGCTTAATAATAGGGCTTTTTATTTACTTGGCATTCTGATGAAAAGTTTTTGTTTGTTTAAACATTTTTTACATATTCCAAAAATCTTAAAATTTTCTAATTCACTTTCTGTAAATACATGAACCACACAATAACTCCTGTTCACTTCAACCATATGTATGGTTTGTGAACAGTATTTTGATTGGGTACAAAAATATTATTTGCTAACTGGATACTATGTTTATATTTAGAAAAGCCATCATTTTTTAGGACACAAGTGGCATCATTTAAAGCAGTTAGAGTTCATAAGATGTGAAATATATTTATTATTAATAGATAAGTTCTATCAGTGTACTAATTTATATGATTTTAAATTAATATTATATTACCCTAAATCAAAATAAATTATTTTAGGCTAAGATTCTGGGGTGGATTTTTTGAAGCTCATGCAAATTACAACTTGCAAGTTTACCATTATAATATTATCATGGTAAATGTATGTTTCTTGACAAGCTACTAGAGCAATTTCAAGTTATAGCATTTCATATTAGTTGATAAATAACTCATTGATTTTTTTTCAAAATTTTCACATTATGTATTATTATATGTATTAAAGATGTATTTATATTGGTTTAAATAGTTATTATTAGTGGCTTCGGGTAATTAACAGAATGGTATGAACCAAAATGGGCTGCCCATAGGTAAAACAATTAAACAAAAGCCTTGCCTGTTTATATATTGCACTTTGTTTATATTTTATGTTCTTATTTATCTATATTATTATTAAGAATGGTTACATTAATAATTTATTGTATCTTTTTTGATTAATATTTTTGACTTTCTATACAGCATTATTTAAAGTTAAATGATTTTTGGGTATTCTATAGGTATTATGCACCTAAATAGGCATGGCTTGATTAATGTCTTGGATACTGAAATTTTCCTTAAAAATTTTGTAGTCTTTTGTTTGGCTAAAGAGTGCTTTAGCACTGGACAACTGAAATATAAGTTCAAAAGATGGCTTATATTTTTATGTTCTGATGCTATTAATTCTCCAGCTAAACTGTATTCTCTTTTAATTGCATTTAACAAAATTAATTCTAACTCTAATGATGACTTTTTATATTAAATATGTAGCATATATAGTACTATCATATAGGAGCTGTTAAAGTACTACATAATGCAGTTTTTCATGTTTTTAGTGATACTAATGTATAATAATTACATCATTATTATTTTTTTATACACAAGGTATATTTTAAGCTATGTAATCATGTAAATCATATTTAAATAACAACATGTAATTAAGAATAAAATGCAGCTAGTGTTTGGTTATGCTGATATCTAATGTACTTTTGTATCTTCTTTGGGATAAATTGCAATTATAGTATTGGCACAGATTTTTGTAAATAAATTTTACATGTAAAATTTTTTTTGCACTTATTCTAGAACATTATAATGTTTGGATCTGTTCCTTGGTAAAAAAATTAGTTGCAAGTGCTTATTTCTTAATTTATCATATGGTTTAATTTAAGTGATTTTTTAATAAATAGTGAGAGAATATACCAACAATACTTAAATTACTTTCAAAATCAAGATGGTAAGCAGTAAATATTTAATATTGCCTGAAAAAATTTTCACATTCTTAATTCCAAAATTTTCTAAGTGCTTAATTTGGGAGCCAAGTGTCTTAGTCAGTTGGAGGATGGTATCCAAGACATCAATTAAGCCATGCCTTTTTGTCTGAATTTTTAGCTACATTTTTCTATGTCAGCTATTTTTACAGACCATAAAATATATTGGATCTGTAGTTTATTTTAAAATATGTGTCAATTTCCTAATTATAATAAGTAGCTATATTATTAATATATCAATACTTCTGAACAAATCTAACTTCACTTTTCAAAAAAATAAAAAAATAATATGATACATGTCACAATATTACAATTTGGGGCTGATAAAATATTATTAGAAATATGCAGATTTCAGCTGATTGGTGGAAGATTGATAGCCCAAAATGGTATATATATATATGTGTACTAAATATTATTTTAGTTTTATTAAATGTCTATATTATTTGGTGTTGAGGGAATATGGGGCAGATAGCTAGCTATAAATATGTCAAATGAATCATATTTTAGGTATTATAGGTTTAATAATATAGTAATATATTCAGTTTAATATATCAACATCAATATGTAAGCTTTCATATCACATTGTTATAATTTGTTTAAAAATTCAATTAAAAAAATTATTATTATATAATTAATTAATTAGGAATACATTACTTTGTAGTGTTCTAAAATCACAAAACTATGAATAATGCTGTACATAAAGTCAGAAATATTAATCAAGAAAGATAACACCAACTCATGCTCATGACACAGCCATATTTTGAACCTATTCTTTTATTATATAACAATATTTCCAAAGAATGGTCACATGACTAAAACTACAATGTACTACTTTATAGATATTAATTATTTGAAATCTGCTATAATTTTACACTAATCTTTTAAAAATCAATAAATAAAACTGGTAACAAAATTTGTTTTCATAGTTTTTTTTAATTCTAAAAAATGATAAGTGACCATTCTTTAATAAAAGAATAGGCTATTAATAATAATAATATGGATAGACGAGATTGTAAAATATAAACAAAGTGCAACATATTACAAATAAGCTGATTATTTTAAGTATTTTTTTGTTATTAACTTTTTCATTGCTTTTTCTATTTTATATACACAGTTTGCTATGCTATTAATTTGTTAAAAATAATTTTTATTATAGAAAATAACCATAAAAAATAATTTAATTCCAAATCTAGTCTTTTTGTGTTGATGTATACATACTGTTTCCAAAAGAAACTCACTTTGAACAACACAAGAACTTCATCCATTGAAACATTCTGCTCTGGTCGGAAAACTTCTTTGCATATAGCTAATCATTTTCCACAAATGGTTGAACCTCGCCAAATATTTCAGTTCTGTAAAAAGATCTAAAATTTAATGATTTTGAAAATTAGGAGACATTTTCGAAGAATCTAGCTAAGTGGTCATCAGTACTTAGGTAATCTAACAAACTTGGCTTCTTGATAATCTCAGTGATGATTAAATAACTCAGAAATTTCCGTATTTCCCTCAGTTGTGTGTGTCCATTTTGTTCTTCTAGGATGTTCTTCTTGAAAATAAAGTCCATTAGATCACCAGGATACAGTGGATCCAAAAAGTCACACACTTGTTCCATGACATACAAATTTGGATTCAATCCTGGATTTCCTATATATTGCATTTTTAGGGGTGGAGCATCTCTTTCAAAACCAATTTCCATCCAGTGTTCTAGTAATTCATCTCTTGAGTCACCATCTGCATCACTGGAACTGTATCAATCTCCTGAAAAGGTGAAATAGTCCGAAATGGAGGATGTAATCAGTAGAATTTCCATGTTATCAATTCATTGTTGTCATAAAGGTGAATATGTGGTAGAAAATTTAAACTGAGTTTTCAGATATTTCGTAGCACACCACACAACATTCATAGCTATTCTACTATGCTATTATCCTTTAGAGCAACTAATGGCTCAATACTATTGTTTAATCGGCTGACTTGTAATGCCTAGAGACTGTGAGAGAGGACATTCCAGAACGTCATTAGTATAGGGACAGTTACATGCAGTGAATAAGTCAATAAATAATATCTCAAATACAATTATTTATGCAAATATAGCTAAATCAATTAATTAAGATATACCTTTATCATTTATTACGAATATATCTAAACTAAAAAAATCTGTATCAAATGTTATAAGTGCTAAGAGTTATATTGATGCGAATGATTCTTGAGAAAATATTTGCACAGTATTCTCTTAAGTTTTAGAAAATAGGCTATTTTAAAATTAAATTTAACAGAAGCAAATGCAAATTGAAACATTAAAAACTTCCCAAATGTTTTTTTGGTTAAATAGACAAAAGGATTAACACAAAGTTAAAATGTCAAAAGTTCATGTAAAATGAAAATAGTTCTGAGCTTTGTACTATATTTAAAACAATAGATGATATATTTACAACTTTTGTTCACTTTAAAAAACACTCTTTTGAGTGAAAGTGTGCGATTTGCCAGTGGGATTTATGAGAGCATCAAGAAATACTCATGCTGGTAAGTTTATGACTTACACCTACAGGAGTTTTGAGAAATTACTCCCTGTACTATAAGTATTAAATCTAAATCATAAGCTACATGATATAGGATTATAATTAATTTCCCAAAATCTTTTAAGTAAATGTAAGATATTTAGTCATTTAACTTGTATATACAGGAATGAGACAGGTCTGATCTGCATTTTATCCAGCCAAGACTTTTTTATACCTAGCAATTATTGCCAAAATCTTGTGCATGCAGAGTCCAATTTTATGATAAGATAAAATTGGCCTTGCAATCTTGTACATGCAATTGTCATAGAAGACATGCATTCAGCCTAGGATCGATTAATCCAGCAAACAAAAATAAGACTTTGGGGGTGGGGTATAAAGATGATTAAATCAATAAAAAACTGACATATATATTTTTTATGTGTATTATTGTATTATTAATAACAAAATTAATTATTCTGTTTATAAAAGGCTGCAATTCACCAATTATTTTTTTCAATAACAGAATTACAGATACACAAAAACAATATGAAGCAAACTGTGGAATAAAGAGAGACTACAAATTTCTACTTATGAGTTAAACCAGAATACATTTAATATTAGCTCTGACATATTTACTTTTTAGTGAATTTTATAAAATCTATATCATAATAAATCAAAATTAAATTAAATAAGATTATTACTGATAAACCATCAGATATACAGATCAATTGTTTTTTCTAATTATAAAAGTAAAAGGTGACATTAACTCAAATAATTTAATTTAAATTTTCAACAATTTCGTTGTATTCATAAATAAATGTGATACATAAAGGTTTACGGATAATATATAAATTTTAAATAACATTATTGTTTTAAATTTAAAAATAACTTTAAACAATTTCATAAAAAAATATTGTAATCATAGATCTAGATTAACTATTGTTCTATAATTATAATATATATTAATAGTTTATAAATATAAATGGTTTGTAAAAAGATGCAATAAAAATATACATATAGGTTAATCATAAGCATTACACTATAATTACAGATAGGTATATTATAGATTCAGTACTGTAGATAGATACAGTATAGATATTTAATGTCTATGAAGTAAATTGATTGGTTAAAAGTTCCATTCATTATCATGATTGATCGATGGCTTATATTTTTTAATGCATTGATTGCGCTTCTTTAATCTTTTGGTCCGTGTTGTCTTTGGCTCTGCCCAGGATATTGAATTTGAAAGGAAGGTCAGGTGTATAATTATGTTGCTTTTGGTAGTATTCAGCCATCCCAGATGTAGAATTTTATGATATGATTCATTTCAAGTGTTCCTTTAATTGGGTATGTAGGGGGCGATTGTTTTCCCAAATAATATTTATCATCACAGAGAGAACAAGACAACTCATAAACAGCTGTTCTTCAGGCAGTTTTCCGATTTAAATGTACAATTTTTCGTTTGACACGCTAATGATGGTAATGCAGATTTGATGAGAATGCCTGATTAGTGTATTACATGGCGTACCCTCTCTACAATGTTAATTTGAGATGAAGGGCAGATGCAATATAGAACTCTTTAGGAATCTTTCTTTGAAATTCTTAGTCTTGTGGTTCCATTGTGGTTCCAGAGATCATTATGATCTCTAGATTTTTTAATAAGAATTGGTTGATATTGACAAATTTCATTTGCATATTTTGTTATATGTGTTTTGTGTTATTATCAGATTCAAAGCAAAATATATATAGATCAGCAGTAACATTTGAAATCATATTTGGTATAATATCTACAATGGTTTTTTTATACTTTAATAAGTTTATCAGTCAGATATTTGTCAAGCTGATATTTTCCTTCTATCAGGCTATTTCCTGCTGCTATATAATATAGGTCCTTATTCTTTTCAAATTCTTACACTTTTCAAATCTTTCAACTGTGTGACTAAAAGAAAGAGATGTGGATGTCGAAACAGAATATAGTAAAAAAAAAATGGCTGGCTTTTTTGATACAATGTGTTTTCAAATTTTTGCTATTAAAGATCAAATTTATTGGCACCAAAATTGTTTTTGATGATGAACCATCTTTGAAAACTTGGTCTAGGTATTTGTAAATTGACCTTGCTTTCAATTCCAACTTCTCAATTTGTGACATTTCATAACCATTTGAAGTAGGATAGATTTCATGTATCGATTACCTTCTTCATAATTATCTTCCCTTTATCATAATTGCTTCAGAGATTGGTTAATACTATGAAATTGGTTAATAATTGTATTATGCTTCACATGTTCTGGGTGATGTAAGTCAGAATGTAGAAACACTAGTTTTGTTGTTGGCTTCATGTACATTTTCTTTGGATACCTTCACTTGTATTGTTTAAGTTGAAACATAGAAAGTTTGACCAACCCGGTTTTCTATCCGTTTCCTGTTTAAACTTTATTGAATTGTTAATGGAATTCATGTGATCTAAGAAATTAAGCAGGGTAAATTCTGTCCTCTTTCATACTCCAAAACAATTGTCGATGTATCGCTTAAACATTGATGGTTTTGTCAAGAAAATCGAGTCCATAGGTTTCTATAAATTGCATAAAAATAATTGCTATAATTAGTGCTAACCGGTTATACCCATGGCGACACCCTTTATTTGTCTATATAGTTAGTCACCAGATCTCACAATGTTATTTTTTTAAATAAGTTCCAAACTTTCTTTCACTTCGTCTTTCAAAAGACTAATCTCTGAGATCACTTCCATATGCTTATCTAGCATATCCATTATAATCTCTATTGCATCATCTATTAAAGAGAATGTCAGTTGTTTCAATTTTAGTGTTGTCAGATATTTCGATAACATCGTTTTCCCTATTCAAATGGGTTGGGATGAAGTCTATTAAATTGTGTAGAATATATTCAAGCCATGACACTTTCTCAGTAGGCCCCTCACAACCAGACACCACTGGTCTCTGTGGATATTGACCATTTTTATCTAATTGTTTATGATGTTTTAATAGACCATAAAACTCCGAAGTTGTTGAATTTTAGAGCATCTGAAAATCGCTTTGATATGTTATTTCGAGCTGCTATCTTATTCCACAGTGACAAAGCTTTCTTTTCAATAACTATTTGGATCAGTTGAAAGCTTTTTATATGTATACGTTCTTATTTTTGTATATAATTTATTCTCGATATTAGGTTTAATGTCGCAGATAGAATGTTTGATTGTAACTGGTGAAGCTCTTTTTCTGTTTGTAAATCACACGTGGGAGGCAAGGAGGAGCATTTATCATTTTTAAAATTATATATTATTTTTTCTAATATAGTATAGAGAGACAAAATCAATAGTGCCCTGCTAAGGTTGAAATATTCATTATAATAACTTCCTATTTATTCATTGTTTGACAATTTATTTGTAAAATTATTATTTAGTGACGGAGAATCAATCACACATTTTAAAATATAAACTAAAGATAAGCCGAAATTCACAAATTTAAACCTCAATCAATTGAGATAGGTAGAATAAAATTATAGATATGTTTCCTACGTCAACAACAATGAAGCAGTATTTTAATTATGTCTGAATTTTGATATATTTTAAAACTTTTAGCTATTAAAAACTGATCATGGTACCAAACGTTTATATCTTAAATTGTCTTATTATTAATTTTGCTAGTGGCAATACAAATTTATTTAATGTGATATTGCTATACCTAAAGGCAGATTTTCATACTGTGAACCATAATATCCTTTTTGATTGTCTAAACTTATTTCGTTTTCTACTGACGTTGGTTATCCTGGTTTTTTTATCTGACAAACAATGATCATAATATCATATTTTATCATGATCAATTTATTCCCTTTTTATGTGACGTTTCACAAGTATCACCTATATTTTATATTATTAACCTCTACAGTTCTTCCACTTCTGATATTAATCTTCATATATATCGTTCTTTGTCAATAATTTAATAGATATTATAGATACTTTAACTGTATTCATTACTCAATTATTCGACTGATTACATGTTAAAATCACCTTTGTGGTAATTCATTGTTTCCTTACTCGAAATGTTGATATTCCACAAACTATTTATGCTTCCGATTTCAAACTAAAATCTTCCATTGTAAAGTACTGTACCTTGTATACCCTGAATTTTTCTTCTCAATCCTCACTTGTTCCTAACAATCAGTGTCCCTTATTGAAAACATATTTTTTAGTAGATCTTTACCCTTTATTCCATTTTGATTATAAATGTTTAGAATTTAGTTTGTAATAAATTGTTCAAAAAACTCATGGTTCATAGCAGTCAGGGAAATATAAAGTGGTCAGGGAAA
>JAUZNC010026129.1:0-11882 GCA_034780395.1 Vannuccia rotundouncinata | reverse complement strand
TGGAAAGTGGTCAGGGAAATGGAAAGTGGTCAGGGAAATGGAAAGTGGTCAGGGAAATGGAAAGTGGTCAGGGAAATGGAAAGTGGTCAGGGAAATATAAAGTGGTCAGGGAAATATAAAGTGGTCAGGGAAATGGAAAGTGGTCAGGGAAATATAAAGTGGTCAGGGAAATGGAAAGTGGTCAGGGAAATATAAAGTGGTCAGGGAAATATAAAGTGGTCAAAGAAGTCAGGGAAATTGAAAATTAGTCAGGGATATTTTTTATTTTGTATAACTTTTTTTTGAAAATGTTTTATTTTTCTTATTATTCATGTACTTATGTATGTATTTCCAATTCAATTTTTTTAGCTTCGCGCGGATTTATAGGCTACGCTGGCCTCATTGCCATGACCCCACTACGAACTTCTTCTTGCAAAATATATTTCAGTCTTTTTTAATCAAAAGATATTCAATATATATTCGAAATATGCTAGAATTTTATTATCAATTTAGTGTGGCCACCCTGATGTAGATATCAGGGAAATTAATTTCAATCATCTACTATGAATCATGAAACTCTAACAGTGTTTAAACAAATTATTCAATTCTTTTCCACTAATTAATAACCAACAATTTAGAATTCTAGCACTTTATTTTTAAATGTTGTTATTGATTTTATATTGAATTTGTCATTTATTCTTTGTTAAGGATATATTTTGTGTTCAAAATTTACCCTTCCAATCAGTTATGCCATTGATGTTCATGAAAAATGATGCTAATTATACTTCATGATGAATATTTACCCTCGTTTAAAGTTTATAAAGAGTCATATATTTATGTTATATATTATTTCTAAATGATTTAAAACTTATACAAAGTATGTACTCATTAACATATTACAGTTATTTATTAATCTTTTATTGTAAGCATATTGTATAATACCCAATGTCATAAACTGATATATACTATGTTTTGTTAATAAAAATTAAATTCATATATTATATATATAATTAATTGTGATTGCGTATGTTTACTTATTTTTTTCACCTAAATTAATGTGTTCAATTCATGGTTCATAATCTCTCCCATAATTGTAAATGTTTAAAGTGTCACTATAATATGCTGCGTACTCTGTGGTTTCAGTAGACACAACCCTATGGCATTTGTTAGACGTAGCAAGTACAAGCACATATTTGGGAAGCCAAGTAAGCGCGAGGACTGCTATGATTGTATTAGGATAACCTCGAGTTCTTGGGACTCAACGTTCTGCTCTGTTAATCCCAAATTCTTGGCTATCATAACCGAGGCGGCTGGAGGGGGTGCGTTCTTGGTCCTACCTCTGGATAAGGTGGGTCGTGTTGAGACAGATAGTCCTCTCGTAGCCGGGCATAAGGCCGCTGTTCTGGACATCCAGTGGTGCCCCTTCAATGATGACCTCATAGCCAGCGCCTCCGAAGACTGCACAGTCAAGGTCTGGCAGATCCCAGAAGGCGGCCTGGAACCCAAGACCAACCTGACCGAGCCGGTAGCAGACCTTGTAGCGCATCAACGTCGTGTTGGTCTTGTTGTTTGGCACCCCACGGCAGAAAACGTGCTCCTATCTTCTGGTGAGTTGGACCATTTCTTATGTATAGTCTTCTCCTGATCTTTGTTGGATGTTTGTTTGTTTGTTTAGGCGCGGATAACTTGGTTATGATCTGGAACATCGAAACGGAGGAAGTCTTGGTGGAGATCGGCTTTCCAGATGTAATTCTCTCTGCCAGCTTCAACTACAATGGATCCAAGTTGGTGACCACTTGCAAAGATCGAATGACCCGTTTGATCAACCCTAGGAATGGCGATGTTATTGCGGTGAGAACAAATAATAAGCCCTAATTGTTAAAATGCATCAAATTGTATTCTAAATCTAAAAAGGAATTAGTGTATGATTAAATATTTTCACATAAACTGCATTTTTCTTAGAGACAAAATTATTGAATTTTTAATTATGTTATATCATTAAAATATGGTCCGTTTGAAGTAAAAGTTGAATGATAACTAAATTATATAAAAAATAAATATGTTTATGGTTTTTGAAAAATATATTTCAGTTTGATGATATTATTTAATGGTGTGTGTTTTTATAAATATTTATTTTTCAATATTTTAGGCTTCGTGAAGAAAAGTAATTAGTTAATAATGTTCGTTTTGTTATTTTGTTGTTATTTTGTTAAAATTTTCACAAAACAGATATTTTATATCTTTACGATGTTTAAATCAGAATCAATATTGTGTGAAACGCCCTTTTTCTTAATGTATATTCTGACTCGTAGAAATTTTTATTCCGCAATGAACTAACTTTTTCTCATTCAATATTCAAGTGGAAACATTCGTGTTTTGTGGTTATGAAACATTGAACGCATAGGGATTACATGAAAGTCAAATTGTTACCTTTACAGATAATTTAGACTATTTTGTTGCACTTTGATTATCTAACTATTTGATTTTAATGTGTTCAACGTTTGTAATTACTTATTTTACATAACATTCGAGTGTCATCTTTTAGGTGAACGATGTCATATATTATAAGTGACTCATTATTTTACTTTTTATTTTCTGTGTTTATAAATTCGTGTAGAAACACATGGAATGATAATTGAATAGAATGTGTACTATATATTCTGCATTGACTTTTCATATATTTAAATCCATTCTGGAGATATTCACTACATGACTGACTAATAAGTCTGACGTTTGCGTCCTCTCTATTTACTGTGAGCGTCTGGTTGGTTGGCTGTTGCCTCTTGCAAATAATTCCGATAGTTTGGCATGCCGCTGTAAGTCGAGCTATTCCGCTGCTTGTATTACCAGACAGTTGGTAGATTAAAGCGTAGTACATGTATGGTGCCCCTCTCCCCCTTACCTCCTAAAGTTACACGTATAAATCCATCCCCATCTCTCTCTTCTTCCATACCGGGTCACGTGACTGAATACGACCAACAGGTCTTTGACTATATTTGGACATTACATTTCGACCAAGAAAGATGACTGCTAAATTGTTAGTTAGTTAGTAAGCGTGGCTAGCTGGCACACATTGCACACTATAATTTTTTCCCTTGAATACTGATCATATAATGTGGTTTTTGGCGGTCAGATTCAAGAATCGTATATTCTTATCACACATACTCTAAGCTAGACATAAACTAGTAGCTAAAAATACCGACCCACTTAATAATAATCCATATCACCTTTTAGATGCATTTATAACGGTAACCCTAATGATGATTGTCTTGCTCTCTCTCATTCAGGAGCACAAATGTCATGAAGGCACAAAGCCGGCCCAGTGTGTCTACCTTAAAAACAACTGGATTTTCACTACGGGGTTCTCCCGGCTCAGTGAACGTCAGTACGCCCTCTGGGATGACGTAAGTCCTGTTATTCATGTTGCTCTAGTTGTCCGGCCACTGCTAACCCTTTTTCATGTCACGCTTTGTTCAGGAGAATTTTGAAACACCTCTGGCAATTCAAGATCTAGACACGACCAACGGGGTTCTTTTTCCCTTTTATGATCCCGATTGCAGCCTTATATTTCTATGTGGAAAGGTTTGTTGCTAAAGACTTGTCAATCTCTTTTAGCGTGACAATTAAATGGAAATTATAAAACCAATTTGTAAAAAGAGGTCTAGATATAGCACTATTTGGATCTTTTTGATGTGATATCTGTTCTTGTGGTTTTAGGGTGACAGTTGCATTCGTTACTTCGAGGTGACGGAAGAAGAGCCCTACGTTCACTACATCAACATGCTGACTAGCAGCGACCCCCAACGAGGCATTGGCTGGATTCCTAAACGGGGACTCAACGTCAACAACAACGAGATTGCGCGCTGCTACAAACTTTACCAGAAGGGCATGTGCGAGGTGATTCCCTTCACTGTGCCGCGGAAGTCGGAATTATTTCAGGACGATCTCTATCCCGACACGGCCGCTGAAATGCCAGCTTTGACCGCTGACGAATGGATTGATGGCAAAGACGCCGACCCAATTCTTGTGAGGGAAACTTTGTTTCATAAATTGCTTATAATATAAAATATTATATCTGAGTATAGAAACCTTAAATCAGACATTTAATTATTTCAAATACTAACTCAGGTACTTTTAAAAGGGATTTAACAAACATGGACATCTGCTGCAAACCTCTAAATAAATTATAGACAGTAGAGTGGTTCTGAAACTCTTGAAGCAGTTCAGCATAAGTGTCTTCGATGAATCTTTGGAAGAACAAATAATGCGAATAAAGTAACGAGGATTATAGCCGTTATTTCTGTTGACAATTACTTTAAAATCTTTGAAAATAATTTTGCAATGTCGTTTGGACCATTGATATGGCAATCACCTCCTCCAGATTTACATACTACGCTTTATACGTAGGACAGCGTTTTATATAAAAATCGGAAAATAAATTGAATAAACAATTCTCCAGAAAACCATTGTTATACATAATATATCGTATGCGACAATAAAGACTCATGATACGTATACAATTTGGAACTTACTTGACCTGCTCCACAGCTACATTTGTAAAATTATAGGCCAAACATTGCTTCACATCTTTGTTTTTTGCCAGTTTTTTGGACATGATTTAATGAAGTTTGATGATCTCGATAAATATTATTACGATATCAATGGTTTGGGCACCCTGAGTCCTTAAACTCAACTCCGCTCTACTGAGAATGCTGAATTATCGCTTAGTATAACTTGAATCTGAATGCCGTGAGAAGGAAAATACACAGTCGGTTGATGGATCTTACAGAGTTGCGAAATTTCACATCAAATGGATGATTTTTTAATTATAATAGGAGCATTTTTTTGCACCAGTTTGTAATTTTAGTTTAATCTCTTTTATATTTTTAAAACTAATCTAGATGCAATATTCTTGAATGCAGGTGTCCATGAAAGAGGGTTTCGTCACCAAGGAAAGGTCTACTAAACGGATGGTGCGAACAGCTAAAATCTCCAAGCTCTCTGCCCAGGCTGGAGCAAGTAGCGAGGCGGTCATAGAGAAGAAGAAATCTCCTGCCCCATCAGCCCGGGACACTGCCGCAGGGGCGGCCGGTGCCAGAGTAAGTCTTTCTAGAAATATTCCTAGATACGCATATTATGACATTACATTGATTTGAGGTGATCTAGGCTGAGAATCTACACGTTTTAAAATCATATAATAAACAATAATTATCGATAATCAATGTAATACCTGCCAATAGCAACATTTATTTTATGAAGAATAAGAGTGAAAGAATTTTTTTGCTTAAGACGACTTTATAGACTTAGAATTTACTAAGACTTCACTTTGAATCCAACCTCAGTCAACAGGGGTGCTGGTTTCTAGATTTGAGGAAGTAGCCTGACCCCATATCACTCCACTTTGGTAGGCCGCACGTTTAGCGTGCTCTCTCAAGACAGCTCTGGTTGGTGGAACTACTGCCGACCTTGTCATGTTTGAAGAAGGCAACTGTTCTTATTTATGAGGTGGTAAAATGAGCTTGTATCGTCACTATCCTGGCCATCCACAAATGACTTGAATTGTTGTTTTCCTCTTTCTTGGTGTGTTCCAACAAGCCCCGCTAGCGTTGGATATGCAATGGTCTTTGCAATGTCTAGAACCAGTAGATCTGCTGTTTCTTCTTGGAAAGGGTTGCCCATCTCCTTCAGAACTCTTTTCAGCGGCCCGATCTTCTCCACGAATGTCCTCTGGGTACTTGCATTTTTGTCGTGATGTTTGGTGGTGATGGATGAGTCCTTCAGACATGACATTGTCTCATAGTCAGCAACTAAACGACTCACTTCCGGTCCCGCTATCATCCATCTTCTCAGTGCCCAGGATCCTCTGTCAGTCCAACAGCTCCACCATCACCTTTGATGAGAGCATTATTTTGTTCATGCGCTTGATCTATCGCCATGGCAGAAAATTCTCGTCTTGACTTTTGAATGACGAAGTTCCCCTTGTGAAACTCCCTGGCGACATCTGGGTGTTGTTGATCAAGGGACATCATATCCTGCCAATGAATTGTGAGTCATCTGGCATAATTCATGTTGTTGTTTGCGAAGTATTTCGGAACCAGGGCTTCTCGGCAGAGTTCGAAGTCTCCTTCCCTAAACGAACGGATCCGGAGGAATATCATGAGCTCCATATCTAGCACCATATTCCAAAACTGGAACTGTGGGCTGTCACTCCTCTGCCTCTGGTGCCAGTTTTCAAAGGACATAGGAGAGTTGCCTGACATCCCGCATTCGGAACAATAGTCACGGTGAGCTTCCTTCATCAGTGTGTACAGGCTGCATGCTGTGATTTGATAACGTGAAGCCAGAACAGTGGGGATGGAAACTTAAAGATGGCAAGCTCCAACCGGAATCTATGGACTCTGAACCGGCACCGGAGGCCCTACTGAATGTACTAAGGTGCCGTTGTAAAGGGGATTGTGACAGTATCAGATGTATTTGCAAGAAACGTGGACTGGAATGTTCAAATGAATGTACTGAATGCAGCTCTACGACATGCAAAAACATTACAATTATTGAGACTGTTGAGGAATGTCAAGACCTGGAGGATATTCTCTAAGTGACTTAACGGGCCTCTTGTGTTAGTTAATTTAGGTTTGTTTTAAACATATGAACAGAATTTACTGTGATGAGTTCTTTACTAAATGCCTTCTAAAATTCTGAAATTTGGTTTCACAATGACCTTGATTTGAATAGAGATAATTAATTACCATATATATTTTTCATAATTTGCATATTTCATATATTGTATGACGTAACTAGGTACTTTTATTTATGTTAATTGACCCCCTATGGGGTCTTAGATTTTGTTAGATTTTGGATATGATGTCACTGGGTATATATATATATATTTATACACAAGCATACAAAACAATAAAATATTCTGTTGCAATTTGTGTTAGGTTCATCTTTTTTTTACTGGTCTAATATTGTAACAATCGAAATAGTGGACGATTTTAACTGGTTGCAGAAGACGATCTTTTGACAGATATAGAGGAGCGGATTTCAACGAATACAAGAGGAAAATTTATGTGTAATAAGCGTATTCAAAACTTGGTTGGAGGAATCGCGTGTACGTTTGAACGCATCATTGAAGGTACTCCAGGATATTTCTGATTTTACAAAACACGATTTAAATCAGTTCACGAAATTTATTTGCTGAAGTGCGCAAAGTCAATGATAACTTTTAACACACCGGCCACGCTGAAATCAATGCCAGCAATGATACAGCTACACTTCAAGATTGAGTACAAATGGACAGTTCATAAATTCCGGTAGGCAAGAGACAGCCTCGATGTTCCAATAAAAATGTCAGCAGTCAGAATGGTAAACATAAAAGCAGGGAATACATAAAAATCGTTATTTATTCTCATGTAGAATAACTATTGGTTTTCATGTATTCTCTGGTGAGCTTGAAAATGTCAAAAAATACTCCCTCCTGTCACGGGAGATCCACCGTACATCGTGGGATAAACAAAAAAATATTACTGATATTTAGGAAATGTATTTTTAGTTTTAAAGTATTTTGTAAACAGTTCACTAAGTTCTAAGATCCATGTGCTACCTAACTCACGCATGCTCAGCAGCAGCAACAACAACAGCAACATGTGGCTCCTACAGCACTCGCTCCAGCATCTGACGTGCGACCACGGGCACCATCACCCAGAGTTATCGAGCCGGCACCCACTCCCCCTCCAGTTACAAGAGTGACCCCAGCAGCACCGCCGACACTGGTTCCAGACAACAGCGGCACGGGCACTTCTTACTCTAATGAAGAGGTCGTCAAACTCATTGATGACATGCGCAAGTTGAAGATCATTCTCAAGGGTCATGAGCGACGCATAGTTCAACTAGAGGAGCTCAATGGATTGGCAAAAGGCAGCAATAAAGACCCACATAAATAATATAATCAACTTTAGTGAGACCAAATGCCTGACACCCGCAGATCTACCTGCACTCCAGTTTTGCTTGCTCCGAGAATGTTTTTGAATGCTGCTTTAGATATCTGAATTAGTTTTTATTTTTATTTAAACAGATTACAGAATGAATTATTTTAGAATAGCAATAACAAAACGTGTAAACTTTGAAACTGAAATAAGAATTTTATTTCTTTCAAATATGAAATTTCATTTTTTTTGCCTTTAATCTACTGTCTCATGCTTGTATTTTTCTGACATGTCTAACATTCACCACTAATATTCATTGAAGTTCAGTTGATTGTTATAGATATTTTATTAGTTTGGAATGCATTATTTTGTCATACGAGTGTGTTATACGTTTATTGATCTTTATATTTACTATTAGTTATAATATAGAACGACGAAATTGCAAAAATGGTTAGTTGTAAATATTTAAGAGGTAAATCTGTTGAAAATGTGTTTTCAAAAAAATAAATTCCAAAATCTAGAATTTTTCAATCTTATAATTCGCCCTCCGTATGTCAAACTGTGCTATCTCAGAAAAAGTTCATTTTTGGAAAAATGAGTTTAAAGTTTTGATTATGAGTTTAAAGTATTTGAAAATGATTAAAATAATAAATATTGAACAGTGGAATTCCTTACCTGATATTAATTTTCAAAAACGGACTTCATCTTAGGAAAGAGCATGCAAAACTACATACAAAACATGTATTAACTCATTTTTGGTAAATTTTGAGATAGCACAGTTTGACTTACGGAGGGCGATATTATATCCAACCTTTAGTAATAAAATGCCAGAACATTAATTCGTTTCATACATAATATGTTACTGCTACAGTAATATAAAAAATGACTATGCAATGCCTAGTAATGTATTTTATTGCCTATGTTAATTAATTATTTTTGATTCGATTATAATTACTACAATGTATTAAAATTCAATATTTAACTTTCTTAGAATATTGGTCCAATTACGAAATAGTTAATTTATTAAATGTGTACTTTTTGCGAATGTTGGGGAGTATTTCTCATTTATTGTTGACTTTATCCTTTGTTTAGAATGGCGAACAGCAAAGCATCACAAGTAATGGATCTATTAAAGAGAAAAGAGACCCTCCTGTCCCCTTAACTTCCCCTCCCCATCAAACTCCTCAATTGGCTATTCTGGTTAGTGATGTTGCGGATTTGCGTGCCTCCTGCCAACATCTCCTTAAGCGAGTTTCTAAACTCGAAACTTTGGTATCCAACCATGAAAAGAAGAAGAGACCACAGTCTGTTGACATCTTAGATTTATCCTTCCACGTTGAAGAGAGGAGCACAGTTGCTCAACTCAAACGTCTTCTATTATCTGGCCATTCTCAGCCGGACTCCAATGTCTAACAATTCGACCCACCCATTCCTCTTTTACCATTGTTCATTCGTGCAAGTGATGTTTTTGCTGTTTCTCTAAATGTATTAGTTGATATCATTCCTTTACTGGAAGTATGAACTCCTCTGACATGTTGTGATGTCCGTATATTAGTGGTATCTATGCATTTTTAGGCAAGGCTCTGGATCAAACAAGTTATTCTGTATTTTTAAACAATGTAAGAATTGGTGTTGTGTACAAACTCGTCTGTACTTCGAACCCTTTCTCCTCTGTATATTTCATGAATTGAGCAACGATTTTTTGTAAAGTATTATTCACATATTTTATGAATGGATATGTACAGTATGTTTGCAGTTATTTCATTTAAAATGTTGTACATCAAATTTACAACTGAGTTTGTCTAGATTATCATGCTCATGTATTAACATTTATTATCTTAATTCGTTCTTTCTTGATCAATTTCCTTGCCGTTTGTTTATACGGGTGAATAGTTTAGATACTATCTTTTGTGCAGTAAATTATTCATTAAAGCAGAACTATGTTTCAAATCAGTTTTTTCTACTTCAAACATTATTAACGTACCATTACTTTTCGTCGTAAAGTACTTATGGTGATTAAACGCTTCGCTTAGTAAATAACAAATAGTAAATAAATTTAGCATTACATCGCTTAATTAGATACATTCAATCAAATAAGAAGTGATTCAAAAATCCTATTTTTAATATTACTTTTTTTTGACTTTTCAAATTTTGGAGCCATCATTCAAAATGCTGTTAATACTTTTAAAAAAAGCAATTTTTACTGTATTTTATTGATTTAAATCTTACACAAATTATTATTCTCACAAAATTTGAATGAAAAGAGCAATTTGAATATGAGGTAAACAAGGATTAATTAATTACAGTGAAGAAATTAAGTATTTTTCCAATTCAATAAGTGACCATAATCTTTTGACAAAAACTACTAAATGATTTTCAATTTTGTTCCTTTTTTCCATTAATGTATGTTGATATTAAACCAACTCTATGATTTGCTTATAGTATTTCTATTGAATTTATAAAATTATTCTTTTTCAAAGTTAGCTTATTCAACTATAACTAAAATAATGAAGCGTAAACCAACGAATTTTTTTATTTATACAGATATTAGGTACTGCATGGTGTAAAAGTACACTATCTGAAAAGTAAATTTTTCATAGAGTACTATGCATTGAAAAATTAACTTATCAATACATGGTTAAAAACTATTTTATACTCATTATTAACTTAAATATGTATTTTAAAATATAAATGATTAGATGGTACTAAAAATTAAATTATTGAAATTACAGATATCCATGCAATATAGTTAGCCATTACATTAATATTCATGAGCTGATATAAAACATGTCCTTAAAAATACGGCCTGTAAAAATGTTGGTAAATTTCTTTTTTTAATTCAATTTCGTTAAATATATATATATATTTACTTAATTCAAAATATTTCAAAATAAATGCACATTTCGAGGACTAAACTTATATTTTCCTTTAAAATTTTTAGTTATAAATTAAAATCAATTTAATTGTATCTAATTATATTATAAGTAGTTTCCATTGTGTTAATTTTAGGAGAGTTAATTAACATAATCGACAGATTAACTTATCTTGATTTTTTAATATTATCCTTTTGATTTTCAAAAGAACCCATTATTGCGATAAAAATTAAGACAAACAAATTTGAAAATTAGATTGCAATTAAGTAGTGTACAAAATAGTATATATGAATAGTACTGAGGGAAGAGTAATGAAAGTAGGGGATTAACCAAACCATCCTCCAATTGAGTTAGCATTTTTCAAAACAATGGTAAATGTAACTTCAACCTGCAGAAGTCCAAATCAGTGGAATACATTTGTTTAATTTCAGAAAATATCTCTCCCTTGATATCATTATTATGTTTTTAACTCAGCTAAAATGACTCATTTTATTGATAGATCCTGAATCCAGTTTGATTTAGCCAGCCTTCAATGGAATGGGTAGCAAGATCAATATCTTTAAAATAAATTTTTGAGTACAGGTAAAATTTATCACTGCCATCCTTATCTCTGCACAGTCATTTTTGCTATCTGGAAGATTCAGATCTTCCATATCAAGTGCTTCTCATTTTCAGCATAACAACTATTTGTTCTGCAATTTATGCTTTGTAAAAAGATAATTTTATGTCTTGAAGATATAGCTGCCAGATTATTAGTCGTGTATCTGCTGATTCTGATTCTGCAATAAAAATATGGGGGGGAGGTGTAGGGGTCTAAGAGGTCCCTATCATAATTAAAAGAGTTTTTTTATATACATCGAAGAGGGCCCCTATCATATAATTAAAATAGTTTGTTTAGGTACATTGAAGACAACCCCAACATTATTATAAAGATTGCTTATATTGCTGACATCATTTTTATCTATTTTCTATTATCCATTTTTAGTTTCTAAAATGCTAAACATTAAAAGTTGTCATGCTAAATGCCTTCTTATTGATGCTTCTTTCTTTGCCAGTCAGTGTCTCTTCTAAGTCACTCCATGAGTCTTCATCTATGCCAGTCAGTGGC
>JAUZNC010026118.1:5167-22467 GCA_034780395.1 Vannuccia rotundouncinata | reverse complement strand
ACTACAGTAATTACTAATAATATTGAATTTTTGTCAGGATCGACAGAAACCGATACTAAGTGACAACAATCAGCTATTAACAATCTAGTTAAACTTAAACAAACATATCTATGCTATTTACTCTATATTTAGAATCGAAGAGAGCGAAGCATAAAGAACAAAGGTTTTCAACACATTATTATCTATACATTTCTAATATTTTTTTAATAATTTTATTATTGAAATGGACCACCTATTATATTACTGCCTATATTCAAAGCTTAATCCAGAATATATATAATGAATGAAGTCAAATCGACTGTTTAGGCTATAAGGCTATTTACCTTGTTGCATAAGGAAGTTTATAGTTTTGTTAGTCTATGGATAATATATCAGTTACATTTTATGTAATTGAAAAATCGATAAAAATAACCTGCCTGCTAAACATCAATAACCCTGTATTTTGTCAACACTAATTATTAATTTTCTGCATTAAGCTTGGAAAATATATTATAGACAGACTATTTCAATAATTAATCAAAAATATAAGATTTGATAAAATTGTGGGAGTCTATTCTGTGTTTGTCTATGAATATAACGAATATTATGTCAACAAGTATTTTTAGTTAATTGATCATATACAAATGTTTTGTTTAAAATTATGTAGCTACATGTCCGGCGCCGCCGTGATGCAAGTGGGGGGGGGTGGAGGTCCCCCAATAATTTTTGCTGTTGTCGGAAAATTAAAATCAACTCTTTAAAACCTCATGTTTACTTTATATCGCATTATTTCATTTAGTCTTTACCTAGCACAATTTTTTATTAACCTGTTTTGATTTCAATTTTCGTATTTTCTCAGTCTATTGAGGCCGTATCGATTTCCCAGAATAGTTAATTTTGATTTTTTAATAATTATATACAATAAAATCATTGCCCATATATCATGAAATATCAGCTACTGCGATGCCAAAACGTTAACAAATGCCATACGTGATATTCTACTGCGGCTCAATGTATCAATAAAGCTGTCCCCAAAACTAGCTGATATCATTGAACATCAAAAGTTGATATTTCACCAAAATTACGACTTCTCTGCACCACCTCAGATAGACTGTTCGTGCTTCAACAATCAATTCTGTCATCCAGAATTACAATTCATTGTTTGAACTCTGGGAATGGTGTCTGGAAACAATTAAAGATACTGAAATGAGGGCACGAATATTGGGGAGCAATCGATTTACTAATCAGTGAAAACGGACCAGTTCGATAAATTACAATAATAAAATATTATTCACTAATACACATGGTGCGGTATGCAGAAAAAAACCTATGCTTAAAACTTAACTTAAAACGAACCAACGCTTGTTTTAAATAAGACATTTTTTATAGTAAATATCTAAACGTTAGTTTATATAATTCTTAACGTACGTAAAATACACATATATATGATAAGATATAGTTTTTTGATGGAAAAACGTGTTACAAATCCAATCATAATTATAATATGATTGTTATAGATATCTAATGCTAAATATCCATTAGTATGCCGCAATAATTCCAAAAGAAGGCATTTGTGATGTCCAGTATAACTTTCATTCAAAAGGTTTAACACATACTTGTATTGTCTTTTTCAGGTTTTCACAGAACGCAACGTAGACGAAGAAGCGACCTGGTTGGAAGTTGCACATACAGCTCGACTCAGAAGCAGTCATAACTATCTTCTAAAAATATTGCCTGATGAACAAGAAGCCTCCACCTCACACTGAATAATCTTTCTCTGAGGTCTCATATGGATCTACTACTAGGCGATCTATCAAAGATTTACTGTAATTTAATATTTATAGAGATAGAATTATTTAACTACAGAATATCGTAAATAATAAATGAAGACATTAAAAGTGTGAAAACGAATTAAAAAAGATAGTGCTTACTCAAAATTATTATTATATGACAACGTGAGACTCTTATAGTTACGATCGACTGAGTTGTTGCAGGGTGAATTTTTCTAAAAGTACAATAATTAAAATATTTATAGTTAAATTTTACCTATATACTTAATTCTAATAATAAAAATTTTGCATTTTTGTAAATTTAGGTTTACTTTGGAATGAAAGTCTTCCTTTTTCCACAATCATTGAACTTCTTTTATATCTGGTAACGTGTTACGTTTTATTTGAGTGTGTGTGTGTATGTATGTATACCCGAACAACAAACGCTATAACTATAATCAATACATTGAAATGTCATCTTCTTGTGAATTACGTGAACTGAAACTGAATTTTCCCACCTTTGTGATATATATAAATGATTTTGTTATTTTTCAGCATATAATTTGCAAATTTGCGATAACTAATGCGGAAATGAATTATTTAAACTGCTTTGATTGTAAACAGTTCGAGAATTGTCAAGGTGTTGAATTTTCGTAGAATTTAAAAATAGGTAATATGGAATATTTTAGTCAAATTGAATACAATAAATAAAAATCTTCTAAGAAATCTTATTTATTTTATAATTAGAAATGTATCTTGACAATTGTTGAATATCTTGGATACTACTTTCATTTATTTCACAATTATACAATACAATTATGTTCCTCAAAAATTGTCAAATATAATAAGTTGAAATTGTTTTGAATAATATGTATATTATGGTTTTCGTGTACATTTTCATTTTATTTCTAATTTATTCACTACATTTGATTTATCATCTATATAACCTAAACATAATTTTTATTGTGTATATATATATATAATTATAAGATTAAATAATATGCTAATAAAAAGTTTATCATTTCATGGGATTCTTTTTACTATTTTAAAAATTTACTGTTTAAATACTGAACAACTGATTGTAATTTAAAAGGAGCAGTATAATTATGGCAGAAACCAAAGAATATAGAGCGACCCCTCCATCTCTACTAAAAGCGATAAAAACTGGAAACTGTTTTTTTGTATATAAGTATATCTATATCAATAATCAAAACGAAATTAATGGGAATTATTATTTATTTATTTATATATTAATTAATTTTGACTTGTCATAGTTAGTAGTGTGTAAATTTAGTTGCCAACTATTTTTTTGATTAAGGGTTCTGGTCGCTCGCTCTATATTCTTTGGTAGAAACGTTGAATTCAACATTAAAGTAGTTTAATTTTGGCTTCCTGGTTTTAATTATAACAGAAATTAATTAATTTCTCCATTTTTATTTAGCAATTTCTTTAAAAACCAATACTTGTATATCTACTTACATTATTTTTGGTATATCGTACATAAGTAATAATTTATTCACAAAAACGCTAATTCAAATAAATTGTATCACTGATTTTGAAACTGGGTCAAAATTAATGAAATTGTGATTCCTAAATTTTATGAGTCAAAATATGAAATTAAATGTTTTAGTCCTAATCAGAGATATTCTTAAAGTACTCTATTCATATTAGAATGAAATGATGCATGTTAGCGAAATGTTAAGGATTTATGTATCCCTATACAAATTAAATCATTTCGGGTCCACCTCTTTCTCAAGTATTATTGATAGAAAACATTTTACAAACTCTTATGAATATTAAGAACTTCGGCATCTTCAAAACGGTAAAGTGTATAAACTCTAAATTGATTAAAATATTCGTTTTAAAACTTAATTTAATAACTAAACATGTAAAATTTAGTTTTTTCCCATAAAATATTTGTTTTTCATACAATTTTTATTATAATTAAGACAAATATATTCGATTAAAATAAAAATAACTGTATTGGTACTTTTTACACATTTCGGTGAAATTTATAATGCCTGAATGAAATAGTTTCTTTTAGAAAGTGAAAGATAGTACCTTTCTTACTATAACAGACTTGCACCAACAGAAATTTACAAAAAGTTTCTATTCAATAAATACACAGTAAATATTCAATAAATACACATATTGTTAAGTTTTATATTATGATATATATTTATGTTATGAATTAAATATTACAAATTAATTATCACAATATGGTTGAATGAAATGCTCTGAAAATAAAATCAGTATCAATTAGAGTGGCATATAACTTAAAACATAAAAAATACAATCTGACTTACATCTTGTAGTACAATGTAGTGTACTGAAAGGCTAAAGTGCTTCAACATTTTTTTGTAAATAAATACTCTATTTTAACAATATTTACATAACAAACTAGTGGCAAAAACTGTTTAAGTTTAATAAGCACATTTTTAAATAAAGTTTCGGTATTGACAACATACAGCTATTGAGAATAAGAATTCCGCTTACAGGTCCGGAAAGATTATCTTTTCCAAGTTTTATCGCCTTTGGTAGAAAAATAATTTATTAATTAATTGAACAATTCCAATATATGTGAATCTAATTAACTGTGTGTAACACTAAGAGTACAATAATGAATAAAGCATTTTCAAATTTAGAAACTGAACAAAGATATCATTTCAGTTCAGTAGAGAGTAAATACAGTTTCCCGTGACCTACTAGCACACAGAATTCGATTCCCAGATGTTCTTTTATAATCTGGAACTGCAGACTTAGCCCTGTGACTGGGGCCCATCCAGAGAGCGCCTGGATTATGAGCTTTGGGCGGAGCCGTGGCCGGCCGAAAATGTTGGACATCAATAAAATTATGCGCCGAAGAGTTCATGGATCGATATAATATTTTCGGATTTCCTGGATCTACCAGGGAGGATCGCATTCCATCGCCGCACTGCATTCGTATGCCGTTGTTACACCCGGTTGTATGGAGAATATGATTTGGTATCAAGCTCAGTTCCGTATGAGTGGAGCCGGAGGTTGTATCTGGACGAAATTCCTGATCACCGGAAAACTCAAAGGTAGCCAATCGAGCCGATTTATCTGGAACAGGTCGAAGTAGAGGACCGAGTGAACTGGTTGAACCAGAAAATTGACTGTGCGTTTCGGACCGATTCCTAATGGGTTGTTCTTCAACAGGTGCGCTCATATCGAGTGTGGTTCTCTGCATGGGACGAGCTCCCCGACGCTTGTAGACTTCCATTGGTACTGTGTTTCGTTGGATGCGGTACCAACGAGGAGCGTCGAATACAACGCAGTCATGACCACCCCAATGCCCGCGAGGGGCTTCTACATGTCTTCCTGTGCCATGGTTGAGGACTCTGGGAGTTTGGTGAACAACATACTGTAGTACAGGACAGGAATTTGAAGGCACATGCATAGTTGGGATGTAATTCGTCAGTCACTTGTAAAGGGAATAATATCCTCTCATTGGAAACTCTTTGTACTACTGTGGTGTTTCATCGGTCGCCATCAGTACGGTATTAACTTTTTCTAACAGAGATCAATATTGATGTACTTGCCTTCTGTATTATGCATATGCTTACGGGTCGCTATAGCTGCACGCTGGCAAATTCTCTCACCGGGCTAATTGAACCGATTAGATTGGCTATTGTAATCAAGTTGTCAATAGTCTGATAACAACCACGTCTTACGTCTCTGTCTTTATAGTACCAATATTATAGAATGGTCTGTAAAAGACTTATTATTCTGGTGAATGTCACACAACTAGAAATTGTAAATGTTTGAATGCAAAAGTTTACCGTCAGAGTGATCTAAGTGTTGTTAAAAATGGTTAATGAACTACCTTATATAAAAAAACTTCTGTGTAGTCACATAATGATGTAGTTTAGCACCATACCTACTGGTGGTAGTTTTGCAATTCCAAATTTAAGGATACTTTTTATTTGCATAAATTTGTCATAACGTTATTTTAGAAATGGGATTGAATTAAATAATTTTTTTTAAAAGAATATAAAAAGATTATATATATATATATAAGGAATGGATTATCAAGGTTTAATGTTAAGGTTTTATTATTGATACTATATTGAATTTAATAAAAAGATATTTTTAATATGCCTATTCGTCCAGATAAAATAAGAGTAAACTTAAACTGTGCCCATATTTATATACATATTTATTATAATATGACATAGAGAAAATTACAATTAACTAATTGGAAATTTCGTAGCCTTGAACTTTCAGGGTTTTATAAAAAATGATATATAAAGTTTAAAAATTAGAAATTGATATAATAACATTCACATAAATTCACTCACTATGATCATGACTGTGTATAAAATACTAACAGTGACGTCGGACTGACAATTTTTTAGTCATGCTGCGCCCCTAAGGGTAAGATATATTTACACTTTTGTAGTTTATTAATGTAGGTATCTGCATATAACTCATGGCGCCCTCAATGTCTACTAATTTTCATCAATTTTATCTTTTACCATTTGAAGATGACCCTAAAATTACTGAAAATCTTTGTAAGAAACAGACAAATACACCCAGACAGGAATTCAAAATGAATGTCTAAAAATAATGAGTTACCAAATTTTTTGGTAGATGTTATCCAAATTGCATAATTCTCCTTTCTACAGCATCATGACTGATGAAACATGTGACGTGGCTATGCAAGAACAAGATGTAATTTGTATCAGATGTGTAACGGATGATATGGAAGTTCATAAGGAATTTAAAGGGTGTATATTTTGTTACAAATACTGCAGAGGCATGGCAACAATAGTTAAGGAGGTATTCACCTAATTCAATCTTTCGTTTTTTAAATTGCGTGGGCATCAGCGATGGAGCGTCAGCGATGAAAGTTCAAACTAATGAAGTGGCTAAACAAATACTTGATCTTCTGCACAAAGCCTGCAGTGACACAGTGAAATCTATCCCGGAAATAAATGAAGCCCTCTAAATTGCAAAAAAAATCCATTTATCAGAAACTTTACGACGAATTATCTCCAAATGCATTGGTCTTCGTGTTGTTTGTCCAATAAGATGGAAGGGTAGAGCGAAATCCCTGAAAAGCATTTTGGAAAACTTTCACACTGTTCTTCGACATTGGGATGATTCGCTGGCGTACTTCAAAGAGTCATAAATGCGAGCACGATCGTTTAGCGTTTCAAAATTGATGGTTCCATGTCATGCACGAACATCTCATTCTTCGTGATTCTGACAACCTGAGCAAATCCTTGCAGAGCACAAATATGAGTGATGTCGGTGGTCAGGAAGTTTCCCAAATGACAATCAAAACATTACAGTCAAATATTCCAAATGATGGATCGTTTCATATGTTTTGAGAGGAGAAAATTAACACGGCGTTGACTAACATTGAAGAATGGAGCATCAAAAAATATGGTTCTGACGGCTTGATCCAGTTTTTAAATTCTGCTAGGCTGGAAATGCGGTTGGAAATGATCCTTTACTGTGTTCTGAGTTTTGACGACGCAAAAGGTGAGGCTGTTTTGGACGGAAAGAACTCATTTCCCTGGGAGGTTTACCGGCTTTAAGGAGAGAATAATAATAGCGTTACGCCAGACTTGAGCACACCAGCCTGTGTTGAAAGAGTCATTGAAGATATCAAGAAGAATAAAATAAAGGAATTTTTAAATTATTAAACGAGTGAAACGAGTAATGAAAAATGAGTTATATTTTTATTATTTTATTATTTAATGCCCCAGACCTTTAAGGAATGTTGGGCGAATGTCATCAGGCCTTGCGACGCCCCTTGCTCTGCTTTTTGCAATGGCTTTCTCTTATTCGAGCATAGTGATGGGTTCCACTTTTTCCCCGTTGCTGATATCTCCCCTGAGGAGTTTCTGAGAAGAGTGAATGCACATTTTTTCCACCAGCACAAACAAGGTCAATTACATCCCCAATATCTACTACTCGGCGTGACTCTAGTCCGCTTTGGTCCGCACACGGAGAAGGTGTGCGTAAGGCGAAAAAGATGTGCTAAATCCTTGCATGTCTTTGCAAAAAACAGTGCGGATGAAGCAAAGTAGCATGACAACAGTGTACTCTGCTCATATCAGAAGCATATTAGACTTCGCAGCCATGGCCTGGCAGCCATGAACCTTTAACACTATCAAACAATCACTAGAAAGGGTTCAAAACATAGCCTTGAGGCATATCAACGGTCATCTGAAAACCACGCCTGTCGAACCCTAAAGACTTGAAGCTTGAATCCCTTTCTTTGCCACGCATAGTAGACAGTTGTGGATTGAGGCCTACGAAAGGGCGATTAGTCTTCCGCCTAGCCATCTTCGTGCTTTGGCAGCCAACCATATGACCAAGCGCCCGAGCTGGAGACATGAGTTACAACACCCTAACTACAGCATCCCAGTCATGTTCAGCAACTGAAGACCTTTTGATCCACCTTTTGAGATTACCTGAAAAAGGGAACCACAAATTTTGTTCCACCCCACCGTCCACTTGGGGAAGAAATCCGACTCCTCCACTGAAGTCTTCAGACTCAGATCGCTTATAATCATAGCAGACTCTCAATGTGACCTCGTCATTTACACAGATGGGTCCGCTGAAGGCTTATCAAGAACGTCGGTTCAGCAGCAGTGCTCACAGAGGGGGATCCCCGTACCCCCAAGATTATCAGCACCACACGTTCCAGACGCAGACTCCTAACCTCTTCTTTCGAAGACGAACACGATGCTTTCATGCTCGCAACAGAATGGATCTTAGATGATCAGAAGAACAGCAGCTAACACATTTGCACGGACAGTAAAGTGCTCATTACAGCGATTGCATCAGGGTCAGAAAACCCTAAATCCATCAGGGAGGCGCTGCACTCAGTCGAGAATAAGATCATAATCCAGTGGACCCCCAGTCGTGTAGACATCCCTGTTAATGGGCTGGCTGACTCAGCAGCAAAGGAAGCCACTGATCTAGGCAACATCAGACAGAAACCGATCTCCTACAATGCCATCAGGGCCCTCATCTCCAGAGACGTAAAGGACCCTGGCCCAGTCCACCAACGTACAACAGCCACATATGAAGGTCATTCAAGCACGCTGGACGAAGAAAAGATTCGGAACCGCAAGGCCAGCTGCCCCTTTGCTCAATTGCGCTCGGGCCACTGCCGCAAATTCAGGGCGTACGAATCCATTATCACACACACCCTGAACACTGACTTCAGGAGTGACCGAGGACTGAAGCGGCGAAAATGATCATCCTTGGAACTTTACGACCGGCTCTCTCGTACCTGAGCACCAGGCCGAGGGACATGGTCCTGATGGTGCATAGTCGGGTGCGGCAGGTTATCTTCTCCAACAACAACAAACATTGAATATTAAAAAATAATTTAAAATTATTATCTTACTATCTTACTATCTTACTATCTATGAGTGGTACATTCGTTCCAGTTCCCATTTAAATATACATTTATTAAATTGTTGTAAATTTCAAATATATATAGACATTACACTAAAACTACATCTAGATCTGCAATTTAAAATTAAATGCTTAACCGTGTTAAGCAAAAAACGGTAAAAAGTCAATTGATCAATCAAATTAAAGTAATATGGATATAATTTTAAATTAACTAATAAAATTTAAGTTTTTTGCCTAACATGGTGGCTAAGAATTTTAAATGAATTAATTTTAAATTGCAGATCTAAAGTAGAGATATATAATGTCTATGCTTTAAAATAGTAAGCGTACAGAAAATATTGGTTGCTTTATAACATCTTAGAACGTTTAATTAAACAAGCAAGAAATTCAAAAAAATACTTTTCAATATAAAAAAATTGATGAACTTTTTTTTAATTGCTGAATATCTCAGAACATTTTCTTCAAATATAATCACGTTTAATTATCTTTTTAATAATATTATATCGATTTAATATGTTATATAGATGACACATATAGGGAAATTTCATTTAAAGAAAGGCGGGAAAATATATTGCTAATTTGAACAAAAAAAGTTAAATAACTATTAATAGTATAGTTTTTAAAATGTTTAGATTTTTTGATAATTGGAAACATCTATTAAAACATTTATAATTTTAAAATATGACAATTTATAGATTTGCTAATTGTTTTCTATTAAAAAATGTTTCCTTGAAAATGTTTTAATAGATATAATTTAGTACGAATTTATAACTATAGCTAATTAGAATAATGTATCATGTTTATTTTCTATGTCAAAATAAATTAGTAACCTTTATTCCTCTAACCCGATAATTGTCTTCTCTTTATAATAAAAGAAAGATAAATCAAATCATTGCTTCCCATTAGGTGTAATGTAATATAACCTTATAGCCAAATAATTATAAATTCTTGCGCAGTTATACTTCTGAATTAGCCCCGCTAATCAGTGCCACAGTTTCCCGCTTTGGAATCCACATCGTACAAATTGACGAATATAAAATAGGCTGCGCAGTCTCCTTCGACTTTTGACCAGGCGCGGTGTTGACATATGCCCTGTCTTCGAGAATTAGAGAAACTTCCGCCTGTGTGTCTATATTTGCTCGTCTGCGAAGGCACCTTCGAATTCGCATATAAAAGTCGTTGTCGCAATTAATGCCTCTCCCCTATAAATACCCGAGCATCAAAACCGCGTGAGGCAAACGTCCTTCTACTCCTCCCCTTTATTGATTTTACGACACTGTTTCCTTAGATATAAAATTCCTTTCCTTTTGCTTTCATTAGTGTAAATTGGACGATATATTAGCCTTTAATTTGCCCGGTTAACACGATCGGCTTTGAAATTACCATGGCTTGATTAATATTGTCATCTATAGCAATTATCTAACTAGTCTTCATTAGCGAAAAAAATAAATATGTAAGAAGTAAAATGTTATTGATTGTTGTTGGTTGAAAGAGAAATATTAATTACTTGGTAAATTCTTTTCTACATACACATTATCAATTAATTGAGTCTCATTTAGGGTTGTTGTTTTGTTGGAAAACTATTTGGTGCGGTAATTGTTCCAACTAATTATATTATCTTTTTTAAAATATTAAAATAAGGAGAAATATTTAGAAATGAGATGCGCCTAAATTTCATGTTTGAGTTTATTTGTCTGCAGTTATGAAACAAAATGTTGAAATGAATTATTTTATAATTCCATTTATATATATATATATTAACTATTTTTTTTATAATCAAACTTTAATTTTAGTTCTAGAAAAATTATGTGGAAAATCAATTTAGATAATAATAAAAAATCATGATTAATTGACTATTGTCATTTTCAGTGTAATTTAAATATTATGAATGTCCAATTTCAAATTTTAATTTAAAATTATACTTGCACAAAGGTGCACAAAGTGCTCTTTATTATTAAGTTTCGAATCGTCTTAATTATAGTGTCAAGCTTTATATTCCATCGACTGCTTTATATGGCTTGGAGACATCTTTCTATTCCTTGGAGCCAATTAAAAAGTTACGTGTCATGTTTATTTAGGAAATTAGTTAAGTTTATGAATTAATTTGGAGCCCTTTCGGAACCCCGTTCGCCAAATACCCTAATTGAGTATCGCAACAAGGATTTGAACTCGGCTTCTCTGGATGAGAAAATATCATTACCTGCTTTCTTAATAACTGTCGTTAAATAATACAGAACTGTTAAATACAATTCACAACTAAAATAATTGCATAAAAAATATTCCTCCTCGTATCATGAAGTTTTAGGTACTTTACCAAATTAATGGACATTTTGAGATTGAGAACAAGTTTTTTTAATTATACCTTCAAACTTAATTTCATTTATCAACCAATACAAACTATATCCTCTTTTATATGCTATTTACATTTATTAAACATGAATATTATTTTTTAAATATTTAAAAACTTTTAATGAAAGATATGATGTCTGTAACCCTTAATATTTCAATTTAAATATGTTTTGTTAAATGCGTCTGTGTGTATTACGAGATATATGTATGAACACGAAATCAGACTGGTCCAAAAATTCACTTGATTCATCCTTGATCAATTCTATCGTGAAAAACTTTTATGCAATTATACATTTTTTAATTAAGGTTGTAAAATGAATTTGGGATGACATCGCTCCCATAAAACTTGTTCTGATTGATATTTTATTTAACATTTGTTATTATAGTTCAAGGGAGATTGCTAAAATGTTCCCATTAAAATAATTAGTCTAAATTAATGTTGAAGTTTATTAGCGCGCATACATTTTAGAAACTATATTAAAAGAGTAATCTTATTCAATAAACATTATTGTTAGATGAATTATACATATGTAATTAAACTAATTAATAATCCAAGACTGAATATATTATATATTAATTACATATTTTTACAAATTCTTAATTAATACTTTTCAGCCATTTTTTACATTTTCTCAATTTTTTAAATATTATTATATTACTACAAACATATAAATAATACCGTAACACGATATATAACTACTGAAATATTCTATTTTCAAAGCTTCTTGGTTCTATAAAATTATAACTCAGAAATTAATGTTATATTTGGGAAATACATTATATATATATAATACCAATTCGTTAACTAGTTTACAAATAACAATTTCATCCATCAAATCATATGAATTACATGAATTACATTTTTTCCTAACAAAGACTTTTCACAGCCAATCAAATTCAGTTATTTTCGCAGGTTTTGATTCTCTGTTGAACATTATAAGAATTACTGTTGCTAATAAATTAGAATTTATGACTAATAATTCTGAGTATTTTGCATTTCGGAACGGTCAGTTCAGTCTATTGTTACAAAATCTACGGAAATACTTTTCTGATATTTTAAAGTTGAAGTTACACTTTTGAAAGTAAGTAGACATATTTATATTCTAATTCTATTTATTGTTATATATTTTTTATGTTACTTAGTTATTTTAGTTACTTACATTAATTACAAGTTACAGGATTATTTGCGAAATAAATTTTAAATAGAAGTACTTAATTATCAAAAAAAGATAATATATCAAGAGAAAAAATTAGAATATGACAATTGTTGTAGCTACATTACGGGTGTATATAATAATTAGAAAACAAATTAATTTGGTATCGAAATAATTATTTCATAGTTTATAAATTGTGTATATTTAATAATTGAAAATATTAAAAATTCACAGTTCGATATTTCGATAATTCGATATTTTGTTGTTTTCATTTTTTTAATTAACTTCTTATTTATAATAAGGTTATTATATCAGAAATATAGATAGTATTTCTAGATAACTGCTCTATAAATGTGGATCATATACTTTTTAATGTTGTCATTTAATTTGCTTTGGAAGTAATCGAAACAATAATTGTATGAAATGAATATTTTTAAATAACGCTTCAATTTATTTAGAAAAAGCGTGAAAAGAATCAAAAGTGAGCAAAGAGATATTCCAAATGAAATTATCTATATAATATATTCCCTGATTTACACCTAGATACCTAGACCAATTATTAATGTCGTAAATTTAATTATTTATTTAAATTTCTTCTTAATAAAATAAAGAATTTGAACAGTATAGATTTGGGCTGAACATCCATCGGCGGACTAGTTTTGTTAACTAACTAGTGAATTATTAAACACTGCAGACCAGCCTGGTAAACTTATTTTTCGATAAAAGATTTTTTGAAATTCTTTTTACGTTTCTTTTAATCGAGTCAAGGTGTAAGAATTGGTTCAGCTTATAGGTGGAAATTGGTTTCCAGTCAAACGTCATTAAATATATGTTATCTATCTCCCAAACAGAATAAAGCTTTCCAGCGTGTTTCATTATTTATTCTAATATTTGCCATCAAAAGTTACAAACGCGTTAGAAATTGTCTTGATCAGGTAAAAAGCGTGTCTTTATCGATTGACAACACTCTTGTTTACCCATTTGATTTCGTCCATTATCTATTAAGTCTTTGTTAGAATAAATTTTTCTATCTCAATATAACAGAAAGGGAGGCTAGGCTAACTCTGTACAAAGCAGCCGAGGCAGCATTTAAACCTCTTTTTATTGTTTCTCAGATTAGTCACTGCCTAAACTATATCATTTCTTCCCCTGTCTATGTCCTGCTATGTGACTGCTTCCGTTTGTTGAACCTTTTTAATGGCGTAATTGGAAGGTGACATATTTACAGTTTACTGAAATTAAACAAATATAACCTCTGATGCTCGTGTATTTATTTTTAAAATCCACATTTTTCTTACTGAATTAATTCAAGAGGCGATCTATTCGGAGTTTGTAATAAAAATTACTTCAAATCCTAATTCTTAATATGTTTGATTATCTTTATATTTGAATACCAACATGTATAAAAATATCAACACTCTCAGTAAAATTGCACCAAAACAATGATAACTGTGCTTAATTTAAACTTTTTATATTATTATATTTTTAATATGTCGATCTTGTCTCCATTCTACAAATCCTTAAATGTTCTTATATAGTTTAAATTAGCGTGTTTATAGATTTCCTATATCAACTATTATATTGACTTTTTAATATGAAATGTATTATCTAATAGTACCTACCTTTAAGATATTTAAAATTCCAAGCGAAAAAGATTCAGTTATGGTATCGATCAAAAGTACTTTTCCGTCCAATCTTCATTAATCAATATTAGTTATTTAAAAATATGATAAATGATATAAATAATTTGTATAGTATAATAGGGGTTGAATTGAATAAATATTAGAATATGTCTACAATTATAGTATACAAAATTAATTACAATACAAAAAATAACAATTCCACTCCTGTTCTAATTATATAGTTGATGCATTTTTTACTCAAATAAAATATGTGACAGAAAACTCAGCCTTCGACATCGTCTTGTAGTGATTCTTTTAGATTTCTTACAAGTAAAAATCTCCGATTCTTATAAATAATAAAAAATACTCATACATTATAACAAAATTTACCAGCTCAATTAACAATTTAGGCAATAAAAAAGTTTGAATTTTGTTAAAGTATTTATTTTAAATGATTTACCTAAAATGTCCTAATATTTTATTTTCAGGACTTAAAATCTGTTCTACATTATTATAAACAGAGACATATTTATAGAAAGAAGAGGTTTTATTTGTAGAAAGAGTTTAATTAAGTGATTTCGAAGCAAGTCATGTGTAACGCAAACTGACTGAAGTATATTTCTCTTGTAGACGCCGCCCCTCTCAATTTTATATATACATATACAAAATAAAACAAAATGTGTACCAATTTACGGGAGCTCATTAAAACAAAAAAGTTTAGGTAATATAATGAAAACACGCGCATGAAACACGCCGAAACGTTGAAATACATTTTCCCTGGTTTGAGTATTGCCGCGTAGAGACACTTTCTTCTTGTAACTTTTCGTAATAGACTCAAACGTGTGCTATTCTATATAATTTGCTTAATCACAAAATCTTAGGTTTTATACTTTTTTCAATCTGCTGTAATTGATATTGATGCTAGATTTGTTTTTAACTAATTTTATGTCCCATTATTTCTTCATTAACAGTTATATTTTTTAGTTACAGCATTTTATAGCATATTTAAAAACTTTTGCGTTCTCACTAATTGCTTTTTGATTTTATAAAGTATTTTATTTTATTTTAAACTTTGTATATTATGAAATTTACATTCTTTTGATTTTTTTGAATTTTATAAAAGGCTTCTACAATTTTGTGTTGCTCTGATTGTAAAATATTCAAAATATTTATATTCAATTATTTTTCTGTATACATTCATAGTATACGCGCCGAATCAGATCAGCTATAAAATGTTTGGTTCTTCTGATAGACCTGCTACATCAACTTATTCCGATCCTAATCCTGGTATAAATCTTCCTCAGGCCCCTCTAGGAATGAAGGCCTTGTTTCAATCTCAACGTAAGAATTGAACTAAAAAATATAACAGTTGTATTATGTGGATACAGTTTAAAACAAATTATTTAAACTTTATTCAACATTAAAATTTAGATGTTCAAAAATATCGTAACAAATACAATTAATAATAATTTGAATAGCGAATTTTATCTTTTTTGATAAACATTTTAATGAATAGCTTGTATATAGACTACCCAATTGATTTATCCAAAACTACGAAAATGTTAAAAGATCGTTTTGTAATTATTTAAATATCTTTGTTTTATTCGTTTTAATATTAAAAAAGGTAAAACCAAATTTTAAAATATATCAGTAAAAAATCAACAAATTTTGTACCGACAAAGTTATATTTTTGAAACATTTTCTTTGTTAGTTCGATCAAGTTTACTCCAGTCAGATCTGCAAAAACGATTTCTTCTATTACAACAAGCAAACGCCCTTTTGGTCCAATCACAACAGTTCTCTCAAATACGTCATTCAGACCCACGAATACTTCCGGTTCAGTCAAATCCACCCGCAGAACAACTACGACAGCAAATTTTAGAAAATTATCGTCAATCTTCAGTATGTTTGATTAATAAATTGTTATATCATGTATTTTGAAAAAATTATTATTTTTACAACCTATAATTGTAAAAAAATAAAATTAATTTTTTACCTATTTTACCCAATTTGCTTTTAAGTTATAAAATTTCACATTTCAAAATTTTGAATATCCTTTCATAAAAAATCAGCGCGGGTGGCTCATACGTATTAACCTATAATAAATATAATACGATAATAAATATATAAAAATAATCGGTTTCAATTTCAGATTCTTGTAACGAAATCATCTGACATAACAAAACCTACAGCAAGAGAAGTTTCGGAGGAAACACAAAAAGGTTTTCAGAGGGTGCTTAGTTCAACGGTACGTAACTTATTGAAAATTGATGTTTAATAATTCCAAAATTCTATCTGATATATTATTTTAGTAAACAAATATTTTTCAAGGTTTAAAACGTTTATTATGTTTTAAAACGATTATTTATAGTTTTAAAAATTAGAATTATATTTGGTATGTATACCATTACAAGCTATTTAATATAACAAAGACAATTTTTAATTACAATTCTTTTTCCAATTCAGAAAGATTTGTATGTTTTTTTGTCATAAACAGTTTTGATAATAAATCGTTTCTTATATTAGAAAATATTTTTAAAAAGTTATACACATAGGTTTAGATTGTTCTTCTTTTTCAAACTGTAGAGCAAGGTGAATTGTTCTGGTCAGATCCTATCGGCTTCAAGTTATTTAGACAAAAATTACTCTACAAGACGACCCGGGGCTCTATCTCAAGATTTACAAAATTCAAAAATGACAAAATCATCAAACGATCGCTACCACAAATCTCGAGTAAGCTCTCATTCCTAGATATAAAAATATTAATTTAGAGTTGATTATGTAATTTATAGCGTTCCTATACAGTTTCTACAGTTATTAACTGTAATTTCCATAGTTTCCGAAGTTTTTACAGTTTCTACAGTTCTTACAGTTTCAATAATTTCTACAGTTTCTACAGTTAATAACTGAAATTACCCCAGTTACCAGAGTTCTTACAGTTCCTACAGTTCTTACAGTTCTTACAGTTCTTACAGTTTTTACAGTTCTTACAGTTCTTACAGTTCTTACAGTTCTTACAGTTC
>JAUZNC010026107.1:0-22483 GCA_034780395.1 Vannuccia rotundouncinata | reverse complement strand
GAAATCAAGAACATTGTAATGGAGTTTCCAAATTTTAAATGAATTTTAATTGGTTAATCTATAAATATAACATGGATAGTAAGCTAATTCCGCTTTATGCAACTGAATTTACTCCCTGGTAGTAACTGCTACCGGTATTAATACTACTGGTAGCAGCTAATACCGCTTTATGTAATCAACTCCTAGTGATTTCAACCTAGTGAAACCTATCTTTACAATTCCACAGTATCAAACCATTAACTACATAAAGCTAAATTCAAATAAAAACATAATATCAATAACAGAACTGATTAATTAAAACAACAACAACATGCATACTAAAATTTTAAGTCTGGCTATGCCTCAGCCAAACATCAATCTTTAAGTATCTAGCCATTAATTATTTTATTTTTGGAATTATGGTAAACAGGAATAAAAATATCATATAAAAGATAAGACATATCAAAATATTAATTTATTCTTAGTGGCTATGAAGTGGCAACCTATATCCTATTGCTACATTACCAACTAGTCAGCAACCATTGCCAACTAGTTGGTAATGTAGCAATAGGATCTAGGTTGCAGATTAGTTAATAATGTAGCCATTACATGTATGAGCTAGCTTGCAGACAATTAAAAAAATAATAATTTATTTGACATTAAATTGACTTTCATCTAAACTTTCAATCAAAAACTTGGAGTAAAAAATTGAAAATTAATAAAATCAATAAAAAGCTTAAAAACAACTTATTTGTAAGTCCAGATGCCTATACTTTCAATCAGAAACTTAGAATAAAAGATTAAAAATTATTCCATACTAATTATTTTTAAAATACCTGAAATTCGCCTGTTTTTTAGAATTAAAATCTATCAAACATTTTTAATAATAATAAATGTTAGACATTAAAAAATCTTTTCTAGCTGGATTTACACATTTAGAATGTTATGGTTTAACATATTTTCCCATACATTTATATATTATTTTTTAAACTCTTTCAGAATTATCTCATCAAACTAGCAATCCGGTAAGCATAATTTATTTGTATCATAATATACTCTTTTTTTGCAGTAATTACACATCTTGGGATACCAAATATTGACCTTGCAATAACCAACACTTGTTGTTTCTTAATAAATATATATATATATAATACAGTCTACTCTGTCTAAACTGGACATTCATAAATCTTAACAAATTGTCCAGTTTATAGAAAGTGAAGAAGTCAAGGCCACTGTCTAATATGTATTGGCTTTGTGCCAATTAGAATGTTATTGTATGTGGATTAATGCATGACTGTCTCTCTCTCTCTCTCTCTAATGATTACTGCTTTAGGAATGTTAAGTAATCTGTTTATTTGTGACTTTGATGTGCGGTTGTCTTTCTATTGTTGTCTCTCTCCATTGATTGCTGCTTTAGGAATATACTGTTACTTTACAGGACTGTTCTTGAATAGATGTCCGGATTACACATAGCTAAATACTGTGTAAGGGACTGCAAAAAGCGTCCTGTGTACAGTATAGGCGTGTCTGGTTTATAGGTGCTATTTAACATAGAAAAGATAGGTGGGAAATATTGGTTCTTTATGTGGCGTCCGGTTTAGGTGGAGTAGACTGTATATCTAAAATAGATTATTGTAAATGTAAAAAAGGTCATTGCTATCTCTTTTAATTTGGAGGATATTATTTTCCAATTGAATAAGTGTTGGTTGTGTTAGTAATTTATGTGCGGCTGTCTTTCTATTGTTGTCTCTCTCCATTGATTACTGCTTTAGGAATATACTGTTACTTTACAGGACTGTACTTGAATAGGTGTCCAGATTACACATAGCTAAATACTGTATAATACTGTGTAAGGGACTGCAAGAAGTAGTAGTTAGGGAAACATATGTTTAGACTAGGACTACATTAGATTGATATTTTGATAGTTTTCTGGTGGAAAGTGTCAATTTTGAAAATTAGAAATATATCTGAAACTTAATAAGATTTTAAAAAATATATCAAACTAATAATAAATTGCAAAGCATGGTAATGTTTCTGTGATTTAAGAAATATTATTATTTCTCTTAAAGATAGTTGGAAGTCCAAAGGTGGTAAGTAATTTTAAAATGTCACTTGAAAAAAAGTTGCATAATAAGTTAATGTTTGTAACTAATATAGAAAATGAAGAACGTTTTGCTATGATATTGCATGTCTGGTTACTCTTGCCAGAGTTTTAATAGTTCATTTTAGTATGAACAAATCTTTTTTTATGTACATCAACTACAGTATTATTTAGTGTTAATTTCTTCTTTCTTTTAAAATTTAATTTACATAATTGATTGCTTTTAATAGCTTTTTATCATCTAATTAGTTTTCAAGACAGTAATTATATTTGGACTTTAATCATATTCTATTTGTTGGACAGGTTATTTTATAAATGTGCTTGATATATGTGACTTTGTCTAAATATTTCAATTTTTATTTAACATTCTAATACAGAAAATGAATGCAAAAATATTTTATAAATCTGCTTATTATTACTAAAGCTGTTACCTTGCACGACTAATGATGATGGCAAAGGTTTTTGTAGTGTATTTTGATACAAGTGTAAACAATTGTTATTAATTGATTATTGGTAGTTAGATTAAAATATTTTTTTACCTTTTTTTGTGCATTGCAATATAAAAAAAATTTAAAAGTCGTCTAAATATATTCGAAGTCGCATTAATTAATTAAATAATTTTTCATACTTTAAATTAAGTATATCTATGTTACGATGTACCATGTTTAAAAAAAACCTTTTGTTTTTAAATTTTTATTAATAGTATAGTATTTTAATTCTGATAAATGTCTTTGGTATTTATAATATATTATTCTTCAGAAACATAGAAGAACCAAACCTGTTTTATTTTGGACAATTCAAGAAGTAGTGAAATGGTTGCATCGTCATGCAAAACCAGAAGGTGTCATTTACTCTGAACTTTTTGAAGGACATTCCATAACTGGTAACAATAACTTTTACAGTTTGTTAATACATTTTTAAGAAATTTTATTTTCCGCTCAGTTTCAATTTTCGAATTTCAAAACATTCTTTATTTTTTAAAATAGCGTGTAACTCTCGTGTCGTTTAAAATTGCTCTATTTGCTCAACTATATTCATATTGAACAGATTTATTATCAGTAAAGGATTGGGATTTGTCCATTTGTGATTTTATTAGGTCGCTGCCTTCGTGTTATGACGGAAGAAAGGCTTCACAATCTTGGTGTCCAGTCAGCTGACGACAGGTATATTAAAGCTATCCTCAGAATGAAAGTATTGTTCACTGTTTAATAGTGAAAAAATTTGAAATAAATTTAGAATTATTTTTGGTACGAAATACTCTCTGAACTTTTCAATTCTGAGGAATCCAATTATTGTCAGTATGTAGTTATAAATCAATTTAATATCTCATACCATAGCATAATTTTGATAATTTACTATGTTTTCTTCAAAAGTTTTCCTTGTGCTGTGATACGGGTTTACATATCTTGTTTATTTATAACCATTTATTGTAGAAAATCCTTGATGAACCATATCTACCGACTCCGTTTAAAACACGATACAGTCGATTTGATGAACCTTCAAAAAAATCGTCCATTGAGATAACTATTCGTTGACTTTTCATTTTATTTCTATTTATTTTGTTTTTACTATAATCTAATGCATTAATTTTTTTTAAATTTAGGACATTGTCAGTGTTGTTTTGTTGGGGATATAATATTGCAGTGAGAAATATTTTGCTATAGAAGATAGACAAACATTATCGCATTTGTACCAATTAATGTTACACTTTGATTGTTATATATTTTTGAATTATATGACCGCCTAGATATTCTTTATGTACCTATTGTAGATTTCCTAATAATTTGCTGTATTTTTTTATTTGTTGTGTCCAACTAAATCTAATTTTTTTTGCAGTATCCTAAAAAATTGTTACAATTTAATATTATCGTATACGGTAAATAAATGATCAAATTTTTAAAATATGCCAATAGGAGTATTTTGATTTTAAAATAATTAAAATTAACTTCGTTAGTCTAATTTGATATACCTAGTTGAATTTTTCTTTTTATCATAGTAATGACATTTTGACAAAGTAATAAGAGTTTTGCATAATATTTGCCTTTTTATTTCGTCCTAAACATATAATTAATGCTTCATGTTTTTGTGTATTGCCAGTTATTCAAGATGTTGTAATTATGTTATAAAATTATAGGCTTAATTGTAGGTTCCACTTATCTTCATTGAGATTCATATGTATTATTTGTTTGTATTTTTTTTTTCTGACAAATATAATTATTATTTAAGAATAATCTTTTTTCAATTGTATCATAATTCAGATTATTTTTCATATGTTATGGATTATTTTATAATATTTTCATTGTCTTATAAATTTTTTTGTCAGCTAATATATACGACCATAATATTTGTTATTTTTTATAATTTGCTTTTCTAATAAATAAATGTGTTACCCTGTAATATGGAATGCGATGGTGATTTTATTTTAATTGTGTAGTCATTCTATTAATACAGTATTTTGTCATAAGGCTGGGTATAAATCGTTTAAAAATTTTTTTTATATAATTTTACTTTATTTTTACAATCTTTCTATTTCTAAACAGTTTTATTTATAGATGTTTGATCATTTCTTGTTTAAATTAAATTTTGCATTAACCTTAGTATACATTCAAGGTGGCTTCGACTGTATAGTATATATCAGAAACTATTAACGTCTAGTTATTTAGAATATCGTATACAACTCATCTTTTCCTTTGTCCGAATGTAGTTGTAACAAGGTCTGATACATATTGTCATCCATTTCAGTTTCTGATGTCAACTCCGGTTATCATCCAGTACGTCGTTGTACGAAGAGATCTCCTCGATGTCCTCAAATGGCCTTTGGGTGCTGTCATAACTCAGGCTTGTCATGCGGCAACCGCTGCTATTTATGAGCATATGGAGCATGCTGATACTCAAAGCTACCTGGCCAATATCGATCGTATGCACAAGGTGGTTTTGGGTGTTGAGACAGAAGCTAGTCTGACGAGCTTAAGTGAGAAACTTCTAGAGAACTCAGTTGACTTCAAATTGTGGGTGGAACAGCCAGAAGGAATAAACACGGCTATTGCAACTAGACCCTATGTAAAAAGTGAAGTGCAACAGTTTTTTAAAGGATTAAAGTTGTTGAAATAGTATCTGTTTTTAATTTAATATATTTGACAATTGTGTACTTAAAAAATATATTGACTGTTATGTTATATCCGCAGTTTCAAATGTTTTCGTAAACACTTGCTAATTAATACAAATTTTCATGGCCCGATTTTTTTTGCGGCGTAAGACTGTCGTCTAATAATTAGGTACATTTTGGAATTCGCGTAATTAATACATTCTACAATTATTATTTTTGTTGTTTGTACAACATTAAATATTTTGTATAGTTTGATAATAATAAACTATTGAATAGTTTAATAAAAATAAAATTTGTGGATTTGTAATTCACAAGTCTTTCCCGATGTACTGTTTAAAATGTAATTGATATTTGTAATAATAATTCTTTTAATGAGGTATACATATTTACTAATTTTTCCATGGCATTTAAAAATAAGATTAGTTATTTAGTGATTCAAATACGAAGTGTGTAACTGCAGTTACGTTTCGCTTAGTGTAACTATGGTTTCCTTGCATCTTATAGAATAAAAAAAATGGAATAACCTTCGATGCATCTGATATAATGGAATTTTAAACATATGAAATGCTTAAGATTGCGCAAATTTTAGGATTGAAAAGCGAATCTTTTTATTAAGCATGTATAGTTATCAAATACAGGATACAAAGAAATGTAACAACCAATATATGCAGGACAATTATTTAGGTAGACCAAACAAGGATGTAAAGAGTAATAGATACAATATGGTTCCATATTCAGTTACAGCTACAAAAGAAATTTAGTGTAACAATTCTTATCGCGGACTTGGCCGTTCTTTTATGCTAAATAGAGATGTATCGGAGTTATTTTAAGTCAAATAGAGTGGAATCATTGTAATTTATGACGAATATATAGTGGAATCGGAATTATATAAAACATGTATTATGAGTATAATTACTTAATCATAAACAAAATTGTTAGTATGTATTATTATGAATTCTGTTTTGTTAATGTACAATACAATCAATGACTTGTTATTAAGTTGTTCGATAATTAATACATTTGTTAATAAATACAACTTTGCCTGGAACAATTGATGTGTTAATTGGGTGTTTTGCGTTTTCAAAAAGGTTATAAGACATAAATTGTTGTTTTTGAAATACTATATATATATAAATTTATATAGTATTTCTATATTTACTACTTATATTTAATGACTCCTATTTCCAAAATCTATTTTTTAAAATGTTTAATAAAATTAGCATAATTTAATAAATCAGATGGCAACAATGTTACGTTACTGAGAATAAAATGCCTTGAGAGATTTGTTTTATTATGAACTTAGTTCACTTAGCTCATTCACCCTAGTGTTACCTAGCTAACGCTTTAACTGTATTTAGTAGCTTTATTGACACCCTAAATAATCCAATTTGAACCGCATGTATGTAAGTAATTTACCCAAAAGTTTTAGTAATTTATAATGTAGAAATTAAGTGTATTTATTTCAATATTATTTTTCGTAAATGTAAAGTTCATTTAAATAAATCTATTATTTTGAATTTGGATTTTTTTTCTTGTGTTAATTATTTATTAACAAATTAATAAAAAAACTAATTATTAAAGAATATTACTAATCAATGAAACAATTTCAAGACATTAATAAATATATATATATAATCAGTATAGTACTTATTATTAGTAACGGTAGTAATAGTTAAGAGGTCTAATTTTGAGTTTATATACGTTTGAATAATGAAGATAATTGATTTGTAAATTGAATCGGTGGTTTGGGAATTATGTTGTGGTTATAAAATTCCTATAAAATCATGGTTATTGCTATAAAAAATACTACTATAGCTATTTAGCACAAGCTCCATACTACTTAGCAAAACTATTTTTTTTCAAAAAATTATGTTGAATTGATCAGTATGATTTACAGATGCAAACATACCAAAAAGAAAACAGACTATTCATTTAGATATATTAAATGTCCATTTTGGTCATACAGAAAGAAATGAATTGGTTTTTGTTAAGTCATCATAGAAAAATTAGCAAATAAATTTTTAAGCGTTAAAATAACGATTTGTGTATAAATAATAGAGTAGATATTATTTGGCTTATAGTATTGCAAATTACATGTGGATAGAAAAAAGTATTTCTTGCAGACTTTATTTCATTTAATAAATTGAAATATACTTAATTATACATATTGTCAATTTTAATAATTAAATGATAATTATCGCCCAAGATTTTTTTTGAAAGATATTGATAATATAATTCCGATTCGAAAAATTAAACATTTTAAATTTATATTTTTTCACTAAAATATAAACTTTTACGCATTACCAGGAGTGGTATGTATTTGTAAATCAAGTATTAACAAACAAAATAAGTGATAGTTTATTCTTTAAAATTATCATATAAAAAAACTTTTTATGTAAACTTTTTAAGAAAACAATTTATGTAAAACTGAATAAATACATTGAATATATATATATATATATTGTTATATGTAATAATAATTATAACAATATGATAAGTTTTCAATGTTTGTGGCTTGTAGTATACAATAATTATATTACTGTGATAACTACACATTTATTATAATAATAAATTTAGAGAGCAAACAATCATATCAAATTAATAAAAATGCTGGTTTATACTAAAAAATTATATTAAAATAACAAATTTATTATGTTACTTTTACAAATACATTTAGATTATTCAGTTGAAAAGTAAATTATAGCACACTTGAAATAAAGACCAGTATTTAAATCAGTTATCAAGTTAGAACTCTCAAAATGAAAGACAGTGTAAGTAAATAAGTAATTATAACAACTTTAACCGGAATAAGATAAGATTCTGGCCTTTGTTACTGGATCATTACACATATCCAAGGGACTTAAGTCGTCGCAATTTCTCATGTTGAGATCAGCTCCTTCCTTAACGAGGATTATAGCAATATCCAGATATGCAGAGGGGGGAACCTTTTCATTTTGAACTAAAGAAAGAAGCCCCATCAGCTGAAGTGTGGCATATATAAAATTTAGGCATTATCCAACGAAAACTACATCAAACTACTGCAATAAAAAAAATTAGTTTACTTTACAAAAAAGAAAGTGATATTTTGATTCCATCTTAATTTATAATATTTTTTAAATCGCCAATGTTAAGTAGCTACCGAGCCCTTACCGTTTGTGCATTCTCACCCTCGCCAGTGATTATCCTGCGGGCGGCATTATGGAGCGGTGTGTTCCCAAGATTATCTGTCGAATTGACATCGCATCTGCAGTCAAGAAGCAGGTTAACGGCGTTGACATAGCCTTGACCTACCGCTAGATGTAGCGGAGTCTCTCCATTAGCACTGTGGGGATTCAGATGAATGTCCTCACCGCCCAGAATGATGAGGAGTTGGATGCATTCAACGTGGCTGTTGATTGCCGTGATGTGTAGGGCGGTGAAGAGGTTGGTCATTACGGTGTTGAGCAGGTCTGCGTGATTCTCCAATAGGATACGTATTCCACTGAAGTTGGGTTTAAAGTTAGAATTTTTAGCTAGATACATTTCAATCACCACCAATATTCTGTGTGATTCACAACTTTTCTAAATATTTTACATTATAGATCTAATATTAAAGGTTGTTAATCAAAACGAATGAAATAATAGAATTCAGAAAAATTCCTTTGAAATGAGCTTTTCTATGAAACAATTATAATTCTTGATAATCATGCATCCTTAAATAAACAATGCAAAAGTGACGTAATACAATTTACGTTCGAACTATGTTCAAACTATCAAAAATTTGATCCTTACTTTCAATAAAAAACAAAACTTACGAAAGAATAGTAAAAATATGAGATAATTTTACATTTTATAATAATTCATTTATATTATAATTTTATTTTATCATCAAGTACTCATGCTAGTTATACTACTCGAAATGTTTTCTTAGTAACAGTTTATGAACCATTTAAAACCAATTAAAGATGCTTCCACAAGTATGTATTACTAAAACAGACAAACCGAATTCTCAATCTTACTCGGCTGAGCCTTCCAATGCCGCAAAATGAAAAGGATTAAAGCCAGACTCATTGCAAATGTCAACAGGAGCAAGCATCGTGACCAGGTATTCCGTCACCTCAACATTATTATGCTGTATGGACATGTGCAAGGCTGTATTCTTTTCATCGAAATCCTACTCACAATGAAACGAGAAAACACTTAGTCTCAGAATCAGTTAGGCACTAAGAATACCAATGACCCACCTGAGCAGCCAAATCTAAGAGTCCCTCTTCCACGAGTACTTTACACAGTCCCAGGAATCCCTTGGTGGCAGCCACATGGAGAGCTGTGAAACCTAACGGAGTAACACTCGTCAACGAGATGCCCTTTTCTATGAACAATTTCAGCGCATTTATTTGATTTCCATTGATGATGTCATGTAGCGGGAATTCTCCGTCAACATCCGGTAGACTTGGATCCGCGCCATGATCCAACAACACTCTGATAACATCACAATGTCCCCGATAGCAAGCCCGGTGTACAGCTGATTCGCCGTCATCCAGAGAATTTATCTGAATAAATGAGGATGTAGAAAAATTAGAAATAGATCTTAACAAAGACTAATTTCGTTAAGACACTGGTAAAATATTACATTGATTAAATTGCCATCGATTAGTAGGCCATTCAAGTCACTCGAATTTCCAGAATCTACTGCTTCGATGAAAGCTCTTTGTTGATCCATGTCAGTTGTAACTGAAATGGATAAAAATTTATAAATTACATGAAAAACTGTATTGAAGGTTAATTTGTCTGAATTAAATCAATCAATAAAATTCACTTATATAATTTGACAAAAGAAACTGAATATAGATTGCCATAATATTATGGTAATCTATATTTAGTTTCTTTTGTATTTCTTGAACTCTAAACTATCCTTATATTATCAAGATAGTCAGAGTTGAAGAAATACAATAGTTGAAATCTTCAGAAAAAGATCGATTAAAAATGTTAATAAATTTAGATTCCCCTTTCAAGGGGAACGTTTGATTACTATCAATACAGATCCAGTTTCCATATAAGAGCAAATCAACTTTTTTTACAATTCTAAAAGATCGGTTGTTTATAAAATGTTTACTAATCATAAATTACGGACCTCACCAATACAATCAAAGCGGGAATATATTAGAAAGGAGTGCGGACAAAAATTACAGAAATATCTCATAAAACATTTTAAACTTTTAAAATAATAATGTGAATTGAAATATAATATACTCCAAGTTATAGAAATAGTTTGAACTCTTACGGCTCTGTAATCGGAATGAACTAGAGGCATTATTGGCCAACTGTGATTGCGATAACCCGCTCTCCTCCAAATTGTTTGAAGAACGGCGAATATTGTCTAAACAAATAACATTGCACATAGATATTTTTATACCATAACAAATTTTGACATTTTATAACAAATTATTTGATCAATTATGAAGTTTAAATAGTAAATACAGAAAAAATAAACAGTTAAAATATGTAGAACAAATTTATATTTTCGAAAGAAATTTTCTAAAGAAAGTAGCTTACCTTTGTCAACTAGATCTTTGAATGAAAGAACTTTTAGAATAGTTTCCACATTAATATTTAAAAATCTTGATTTATCCTTAATTTTGATTTCTCCAGTATCTTCCAATACATCTTCAATAACATAAAATTTCCCCAAGATATCACACATCCTATCATCGTTAGCAAAGTCTGGATTATACTCTTCAAACAGATCCTCATCGTTTATAACTTGAATAATGTCTTGTCGATAAAATTCCTCTAAAATTGGAATTGTTGTAATGATATTAAAGGCGCTGTAAAACATCAACGGATTGAGTCTCCAATTAATTCATATTAAACGTAAAGGAATTTAATTTCAGTTACAAAATTTAACCAATTCAATAACATACCACAATCTGTGTATTGTTCTTTCCAATGTTCGATTTCTTCTGGTAGCAGTTTGGTAACTCCCCTCACATTGAGCCAAAAGGTGTTACTACGATACCTTACTCGAAGGATTTCTCCTTTAGTCTTAACAACAATACCGGGGCATCCAAGAAATTTCTCCATTCCGCGTGGGAAACCACCATAGTGAATCTGTAACTGCTCCATGGTCTTCTTGCGCGTCAGCATTCTTACAATATCTCCCTCGACAATTTCCGCCAAGTCAGTGGTTGCAGCACCACCGCTTGTGGATGGTAAGTACTGCTCTTCCTGTTGTCTGGTGATGCCTGCAAGAGAGGCTTCAGCCGTTTGGCTTAATCGTGTTAATACCACTGAATTGATGGTATACACCTGATTGTTGGAGAAGGCCACCTGTACCATCATATCGGATAATGTTTGTGATACGGTAGCCACTTCCCCGTGTAACTAAAATATAGAAAATAAACTAGTAAAGAATTTATTCGTTACATGAATTTAATATTTTAAATTCGCACAATTAAAACTATAATGATTAATTTTATAATTCAGATATTTGTTGTAAATTAAACATTTTTTTACCTATTAATAAAGTTCTACACTCTATATTATTTATATGAATACGTCATTTGGAATAATAATAATAGTTTGCGAAAATTCAATTTCTTTAATTTTAACAAGGTAGGTACTTACTACAAAAAATAGTAGCTCTATAATAATATTAAAGAGTAAATAATATTATATCATGACGAACACCTTCCTTCATGTTAAAATTAAATGCTATGTAATTTACACTTACTACTAAGAAAGGATTAGTTTGATACTTACCGATGGCATGACATCCTCCACCCAATTGTCAATTTGTAGTTGACATTCTTTAAATAGGTCCAGTGGTACTTCGATAACAACTTTACATCCAGGTGGAAATTCATCCTGAAGGGAAAAGATGCCTAAATAATTTTGTTTTAAATCATAATAATAATTTTCTAACACTAAATGACCATAAAATGAAATAATTAGACTGATTTATTAATCATGGTTCCCACCTGTAAATTATGAGCGGAAGTACCTTCTTCGTGTTCAATTCTATTTTGTACGAACTAAAACAGAATTATTAATAGAATGGTTACTCGTACTTTGGTTTTACATCGATATAATAATAATTTAATACATGTACAACAAACTATTATGTTAAACAGGATACATTTCTGAAAGTGGAATTGCAATTTTTTAATATTGAATATTTTAACATTGAGGAGTTTGTAAGATTGGTGTCTTTGGAGGAGAAATTTTGTTTTCCTGTTTTTCAGTGTCTTATAGTTTTAACCTATTTGATGATAGTGATACTAAGAAGAGGATTGTTCGAGATTTCTTTAATTTCAGAAGTACAGGGTGTTTCAGCTTTAATTTAATTTTAAATAGTGATATTCTTGGACTGAAGTTGACTTCCATGGCCTGATTTTCTCTTTTTTTCAACACACGATTAACAGTTGCTAATGAGGTTTCACACTGGCTAGCAACCTTCCTTTGTGATTTGGTTGGATCATCACCGAAAGCTCTGACGATTTCAACCGCTTTCTCGTCTGAAATTCTTCTCTTACTTTGGTCCCCAGCATAAGATCTTGGAAGAACAGAAAGTGTTTGAACAAATCGAGTTCTCCAATCACGAATCGTGCGTGCGGTTGGAGCAGCCTTTCCATATTTGTCTTCAAAAAGTCGTCGCGCTTCTTCACAGTTTTCGTGAGCCACTGCAAAAGCTACAACATTAGCAATTTCCTCATTGTTATAACCGTCTTAATTCATGATATTGTAGCGATCGATAGATTACTAAGTTTGAGATTTGAAAATTTATATTTGAAATTTGAAGCATAGATTTATCATAATTGTCTATAACCATAGATTACTAAATTTGAAGAGTCGATTTTATAACATCACCATTTAAAACTAAATTTTATTGTTTTTTAAAAATATGATTTTAGCGACGGCATCAACTGAAACACCCTGTACATAGTGTTTTATGTTTTGTTTGGTTGCTTGTATTGTGGGAAATTTTGTTAGATAAGATTTAAGATCTCTTACAGGATCAAAAGGTTTAGAAATTTGGTTGGCTTTGTTTTGGGGAATTGATAGTCTTATCTGATAGAATTCATCATTCTATGTATGAGAGCATTGATGGAAAGTTTGGTAGTGTGTTGATTGTCATTGTGAGTATTATTTTGATTTTTAAGTAAATAGTACAGGTAAAGTAAAACTAAAGGTTTAGTTTTGGTTTTTGGTTTCGAAAATATTTGGTTTCGATGGATATGCAAATGTGAAGAAGGTATTATGTTTAAATAACAAAATAGGTAAGCATTTTCGAAATTTCAAAACTGCTAACTTATAACTAATTATTAATCATATCAGAAGAAAGATGACATGTATTACACGTATATTAAATATATAATTTCACTGTGTATATTAAATGTCCCTATTCTTTAACTCTAAAAAACCATAACAAAAATGTTGTAAATCACGTTTCAAACTTAAAAAGTAGAGAGTTTTGGTTAAAAAATACCTCATTCTCAGAATCCCCTTCTGAACCGGTATTAGAGTCTTCATCAGCCGCTCGAGTCTTCAAAACAACGATTTTAACAGGAAAATATTAATACGAACAAGAAACTCTAAACGAAATCACACTTTCACTGAAAACTAAGATGATAACTAAACATTTAAAGATATAGAAATTAAATTTTGAATACTATCATATATATAATTAATACAAAATACAAGTTCAAAACTTGACATGTAAAATAAAAATAAATTTCAAATGAAACTTACCTGTCGACGTAGAAGTTCTGCATAGTTAACAGTCTAAAATAAATCAACGTAAAAAATAATTCAAACATTGACATTATACATTTACTTTCTATTGTGTTAATGCCAGAATATTTAATTCATCAAGTTAAGAATAATAAATATTTATCGTGACACGACCATCAAAAATCAACTTATTATACTAATTTAAAAGAAATTCGAAATATTAAAAATTAGCAAATAATGTGACATTTTTTGTTTAAATTCTAAGAATAATCATCATTCGATGAAAAATTTTATTTGTCATTTTTAAAAATTACTTAACACAATATTATTAAAATCAGAATGATAAAAATTTAGGATTTTTTAAATGACATGATATCGACATGATATAGTGAAAATATATATATGTGAACTTAAATTTATACATGAATAAATTTTTTGAATAAGTATTTTGGATAGTTTGTAGATGTAATAATATACAACAAACACATTTTATGCAAATAGGTAGGTTCTAGTCTAAAATTGAAAGTCAAAAAAATTTGCAGGGTTCGCACCATTTGCACCTTTTTCGAGGTCACAATTCAGCTTGGCATAAAATAAAAATACATTTGATGTAATATAAAACGTCCCAAATCTTGAAAACAGTTAAATTCAAAAAATGGTGAAATAATATTCCCTTTTTGAAAATAGTACCATTCACGAAATTGCCATACACAACATTTCACTGTCTGGAAAATTCTACAATGAAAGGCTTTTCAAGACGAGCTCAAAATTCAAGATTTTTTAAAGATCGGGACGATCCCTGAATTTATAAAAATAAAACTATTTGACTAAAACTCACATCTTCTTCTGAACTTTCATTCTCATCACTTTCAAAATTTTCTTCAATAAACCTCTAGAAATAAAAAATGCATGAAATTATTAAATAAAAATTGAAATCTTTACTTTATAAAATTGTACTTTGAATGAAAGGTTACATAGTGTTTTATGTATAGATTATACACTTCCATATTACATAAATTATTCTTGTTGAGAAAGTTATTAAATATTTCTTCACCTTAACCAATTTGGAATTGAAACAATATCTTATTCCTGGTCTCATTTGGACTATAACATCTCCAGATGAATTATATTCTTGAAAAGTTGCGGTTTCACCAGCAACCTGAAATGAATTATACAAATATTATACCAGGAACCAAAATTTCATATATACTAGTAAACTAAAGGTAGGCCTAATAAAGGTTAGAAAAATGTATTCGAAAAAAAAATTTGAAACTATACAATTATTGCTTACATGTATAAGATCATCACTCCATCCACCATGACCAGCTTGGAGTGATTTTATGAGGTTGATGTCAGATTCTATCAAAACCTTATCCCCATGTATTAATCTTCGTTTAGAAGCCATCAATTCTATAATATTAATCACATTTATAACTTTAGAAAATTTTTGAATGCACAATAATTACTACATATATTTTATATATTCTATGACAATGTCATTTAGGTATGTTCTTTAATCCCCACTGAAAAAATATAGTCCCAAAATTCTGAAAGGGGAAATAATTGAGTTTTTACTTATGTATCTGTATAAATAAATAAAAGTGCTCCCAAAACAAGAAAAATAGTTTCATTATTGTGGAATTTTGAAAAAAATACCTTTTGCTTTTTGCACATCTACCCTTTGGAATTAAAGGTAACAAAGCTAAACTGAAAACTTATCTTTTTACTCATTGTTGTTTGTGTTCTGGTATTGTATGTTGTATTGTTGTGTGTTGAATCTGTTTTTAAAATTTATTATTGAATGATTCTTTATTGTATATGTTGTGCTTCAGATTTGATCCTAACAATTGAAAGGGCATAATAAATTCCTAAATATCAATAATTATTTCTGGATATGTGAAATGTAAGGGTTTCATTATCAATATTTAATATGAAATTAAAACATAATATATAATTTACTAATACGATTTAACTCTAACTCCATTATGTATGTAGAAGCTAATCAATAATTAATTAATAATATTAATTTTTTCTTAATAAGTATATTTTTCAGGAATGAAAATTGAAACTAATTGAAATTATTGTAAAAATTTCTACAAGTACAATTTTTCACAAAATTCTGAATGTCCTATTTTTTAAAATAAAAAATCTAAAAATCTTGTGTATTTTGCAGACATCAAAAAAATTAATTGATAATGTAAGTGCTGTTTATATCAAACAATTTAGTTTAAATGTTTGTTTATTATGTTTGTTTATTAACTTCATTATTTACAAAAAAATATATTTCAAAAATTTGGTTATCAATAATTTTAGATTAATTGTTAAAATTTATTTAAATTCCTTCTGATTAATTCAGGTACAAGCTAGATTTTTATTCATTAATGGTATAATATACTACTTGAATGTATAGTTTCAGCAGTCAAATAAAATACCTTTATGATTCTTTTGTATTTATAGGGTATTATTAATGTCTGTCAAATTACTTCATTTAAGGTTTAATTAATAATTCATATGAATAAAGTTATAAAGAATGAATAGCTATATGAAAAGTAATATAAATAAATACCTATATTTATTAACTGAAAATGAATAATATCCAGCATGACCCAGCCCATATGATATTAAAATTCTTATTATTATATATATTCATATTATATATTAAACAGATATATACAGAACAATTTGTCTATATGATATATTATTCTATGCGCTGGCAAAAATCCCATCTATATATATATATAAATAATATTTGCACATATTGAATTTCTCTATATCATATAGAAAATAGCTTGACTTTAAAAGATATACTGTTACATAGAAAATATATGCATATTACATAAAATCAATGAACATAGACTAACATTTTTAAGGACATTATCATTTTTTTGTTTACATAATTCACCTTATTATATGTAAATATATATATTGTATTTTATATGATTTTTCATTTATAAGAAATAATATAATAAAATTGTTGTAATTCCATGTGCTATTTTTAGAATATTCTTACTGCCAAAATTCATTGTCATGTAAATATTACTGACATTTAATTGATTTATATTTATCACACATATTTAGCTTATTCTGCATATGTTTTTTTGTTGTAAAATTAAGTAAATATAGAACAATGCTAGACAGGAAACAAGCTAATATATGTATTTCTGTGTAATTGATATTTGTTGGTTCTTATCATGAACATAACAACATAATGTATAACTGTGATGAAATAGAAAAATAATGAATTGTAATATAATACACCCATGTAATTATAGCATCAATGGTCGCATCTGAGAAGTTTTGTAAAAGAAATATAATTGAATGATCATTTATAAAATTCATTGATTTTATTTGTTTAAAAATATAATTTATTTTACTTTAAGTAACATGTTTACAATTTATAAATACACTATTATTTTTAATTTTAGTTTTAGTGAAATAAAGTATGCTATTGTTATCATGAATTGAATAAACATAATATAAAAAATATGAAATATATGAAATATATATTTATGTTACATTTTAGAAACAGTTTATCCTTAATTAACAAATGTAAAAATTATATTTTTGAAAATATAGTGAATTTTACAGACCCATTCTAATGCATATGTATCCATGAATATATTTCATATTCCAGAAAAATATTATATAGTCAGATACCTATGTATACTTTACAAATTATACAAATATTTACCATCAACTAAGTACTCATAATATTATTATGGTTCTGGATAAACAGTTTATCATTATGTATTTAAAATCACCAGACTGCCATTTGTCATTGTATGTACTGTTGACTGACACTTCCATCCAATTCATAAATCACACTTAGATAGCCAAGCTACTGATCTCATAGTGGGGGCTATGTACTTACATTCAAAGATTTAAAAACACAGTATTATTGATATATACAATTTTTACAACAGTTAGACACTCAAGAACTTCATGGCAACCAATATAAATAATTTTGATCATGCTCCTTAATAATAATTATTTGCTCACATTCTCCTTATGAGATAGCAGGGCCAAATAATCATTCCTGTTGAAATGAATGTTAGAAAAGGACTACATATATTGTGAGTTGTGTAAGGCACCCCTATCTATTGAATGAAGTATGTTTCTATATGAAAGGTATATTTTGTACATAAGCTATGAAAATTATATACTTGTTTTCATACATTGATAAATATTGTGATAAATTAAGATTGCAGTAGGGAGAAATATTTTTATATCAGAATATTAATAAATTTTGTGAGTTTTATGCTTTTATACCTGTAATATTATTTTACATGTACAAAAAACTACTTTTCTTCCATATAGTAGATAACAATTAGTTTATAAATATTATGTTTGTATTCTTTCACATAACTTTTTAGTAAAGGATTTCTTGCAAAAAAACACACACAATTAGAGAGAATAATGATTGGTTGCACTCACATACCATTCATACAAAAATTTATTTTTTAAATTTACTCTAGTGCAAACTATTTTGAGCATATATACAGCTACATACATAACAAAACGTTATCATGCACTCTGTTTCATGACACACCATAATAAACATATTTCACAGATAAAAGTATAGTGATTATTATTTGAAACTAAATTATTTCAACAAAGAATATTTTTATTGAAACTATAGTATAATAATTTATTTACATACTGATACTAATTAAAGAATTTTATTTAAATGCAACAGAAGATGTTAAAATGCTTTAATTTATAGGATATTTAAAAAAATTATATTCCATTATTTCAAAGAGAATATATCATAAAAATATATTTTTTAATTATGAATTATAAAATGTTTAATTAAACTTAAATATCTATTAAGGTATTTACACAGAAAAATATATCTTGGAAATATAAAGGTTGGTAGAATAAATTTTTGAAAAATGGGTTACCTCCAATTGTATTTTCAGCTTTAAAAATTATGCAATTTCAAATACTATTCTAACCATATCAATTTATTTGTTGCTATGTGGTATATTTCACAGACAAATATTTAAAATCGTTATGATCAGGCAACTTTCCCCTGAAAAATATAATTTCAGGACAATAGCATTTAACCCTCCTTCAGAACAATTTTGTTTACCTATGGAAAAATAAAAATATATAATCAGAGTTCTTTAAATAATTGTATTTAATTTTTAATTAATTGAAACTATATTTTAAAATAATAAATTATTTATCAAAACAAAATCAATAAGAAATACATTTCAACAAACAAAACTTATTAGAAATTAAAATCACTAAAACTTATATGACATTTAATTTTGAATAAACTTCCAGCCAATTGCATCAGAGTAAAAACAAAATACAAATAATTGAAAAATTTGAAAAAATTCAGAAGGGATAAACAAGAATAGGTGCTTTTTATAATTTTCAGAAATATATGTTTGCAACACATAGTTTCCTTGTGAGATAACACTATGAGTTGATTGCATAAAATGGTATTAGCTTACTACTGGTACTGTAGTAACTCAAAAAAAATCAAAAAATTTTGCCTCACACAGATTGCATAAACTGCAACCAGTAGTACTACCAGAAGTAAAATATTTATGCCTAGGCATAAATACCTATCTTTAAGTTCAATTTTTCAAAGAACCCTTTCTAAGATTAATTAATTTTTTTTATCCTGATTATAAATCTAAAATAATAGAGAAAACAATGGGTCTATTTTTTGTCTGTTATGAGCCAAAAGGATTTATGCATGTGTTTGTAATATTTGAGATTATACATTCTAACTGGCTAACTGTAATGTTTGAAACCAAGATAGATAGGTAGGTAAACCAATAGATAGTAGTATAAAACAGTCTATTGCCTATTTCATGTCATTTGTATGCTACACATTTCAGCCTATTTTTATTATTTTTAATAAATATATGAAATTCCTGATTATTTGCCAGATATATCCATCTAGTGCCTAGAACTACATCAAATGCAGCCTGTTTATCTTATGTGGTATACATCAAATAATAAAAAACATGTATAAAATGCTTTATCTATAAGTGAATATGATTAAATTAAGACAATTGTGACAATTTGGACAAGGTTTGTGATGTCTTTAGCAATAAATTTTTTTCACTTCTACAAACTCTCTAATTCTGAATCAACCTGCTGTCTCCATTTTTTTCTGATCTTCCTGTTTCTTAATCCTAAATAAAAATTGGGGAGGTAAAGTCAATGTGTTATTCATACAAGTATTATTGGTATAAGGGAAAAAATTATATGAGAAACCAATATATCTTTCCTGATCTTAATTGTGCTTCCTGCTGGATAATGCAATGTCAGCTAAAATTCTGTAATTGATAACCACATTCTTCATACTTTACACTGAAATACAGGGATTCATTATGAGTCACCTACTGCAAAGGTTTTCAGCCAGAATATTATATGCTGAGATATTCTTGTTCATACTGAAACTGTGTTTGACACTGGCCTAGTATTTATCACTTTTATGAACTTCTCCTTGATTTCAGGAGTGAAGGGTGAGTGTGTGTGCCTCTTTAAAAGTTGATATGGATTATGTAGAACTTGCCTCCTCATGACAGTTGGAAAACCTTGTCCTCAAGGTTTGTGATGTCTTTAGGAATCATTTTTTTCACTTCTGCAAACTCTCTAACTCTGAATCAATCTGCTGTATTTGTTTTTTCTTATCTTCATGTTTCTTTATCCTAAATATTAGGAAGGTGAAATTGATGTGTTATTCAGACATGAATTATTAGTACAATGGAAATTATTAAATAACATTGGGAAATAAATATATCTTTTCTTATCTTCTTTGAAAATCCTGGTGGATAATGCAATGTCAGTCAACATTATTTAAGTAATAACCACATTTTCACACTTCACACTGAAATACTGTGATCCATTATGAGTTGCCTACTATCAAGATTGTTAGCCAGAAAATCATATATTGAGATATTTTTTTTCATACTAAAATTATGTTTGACACTATCCTAACCATGACTCAAAAAAAGTACTTTGTGAATAAAATATAAAAGTTTTTGTATATGGTGTCTTGTTCACCAGCAGCTTATGATAGAAGGCATCCAGTTGCTTCTGTGAATAACCAATCTTGGTTATTTGTATTTCCCGAACTAGTCAGGAAACACAAACTAGCTGGAATAAACACCTAACTATCTGGAACTTTTTTATTATTAAAAATAAACACTGAACCATCTGGAATAATAATAATAGTATGCTAACAAACATTTCTGCAAACTTTCAACAAAAGTGATTGCTTTGATCCAGAGAAATTGATAGTTATATGGCGATTGTCATAGAAAAATGTCAGTTTTAAATACCAAACTAGCTGGAACTTTTTTATTATTAAAAATAAACACCAAACCACCTGGAATAATAATAATAGTTTGGTGTTTATTTTTAACAATAAAAAAGTTCCAGCTAGTTCGGTGTTTAATTAAAAATAAACACCAAACCACCTATAATAATAATAGTTCAGTGTTTATTTTTAATAATAAAAAAGTTCCAGCTAGTTCAGTGTTTAAAACTAACATTTTTCTATGAAAATCGCCATATAACTATAGATTTCTCTGGATCAAAGCAATAACTTTTGTTGAAAGTTTGCAGAAATGTTTGTTAGTATACTATTATTATTATTCCAGGAGTTTTGGTGTTTATTTTTAATAATAAAAAAGTTCTAGCTGGTTTGGTGTTTAATCCAGCTAGTTCATGTATTCTGGCTAGTTAGGGAAATACAAATAACCCAATTCTCAGACTTTATCTTAACATAATTCAAAAATAAACTTTCTCTGGAGACTGCACCAACTTATCCCCCAGCAAAAAATACATCATGTTTGAATCTCAACTTATCTCATGAAAAATTTGTTTAAATACATAAATTTAAATGTCTATACTGTTCCCAAAATTGCTCCCAATAAAAAACTAGATTTCTTTACCAATTCATAGATTCCTGACTTGGTGATAACCCTGTATAGGTATAAGGTTTGAAATTAATAATGAAATTATAATCAATTAATTTAATAATAATCAAAGTTGATTTGTCCAATATTAATCTTATATAAAGAATATACAGAAAATTAATCTGTTAATGCAAAAATTCCAGTTTAGGCAATATTTTTACACAGAATCTAAATTAAATAATGGTAGTTTCTATTGGTATTATTGCGCATTAAACCTACAAAATTATGACAATAGGTAAAAAACGGCCCGGTCCGCCCCGAAACGGCCCGACCGTATGGGTATTAAACGGCCCGACCGTGGGTAATAAACGGTTCAATCTTCCTTACATGCAATGGGTAATAAACGGCCCGACCGTATGGGTAATAAACGGCCCGACCATAGGTAAGTAATAAACGTTCTGCTCGTAAAGGTAATAAACGGCCCAGATAAAAATGTTTTAAACTTTATTAAAGATATTTTTAAAAGGAAAGCGAAACGTTTTTAAAAAAGATTTCTGCAAATTTTATACAAATTTTAAAACAAATAATTTTTTACTAATATTTCTTGTTTTTTTTCTTTTGACTCTTTATATACTTAATTGGATATTCATAAACGGGTTGCCTTACAATTTAAATGATCAACAATATGTTTAAATTCAA
>JAUZNC010026106.1:13601-24118 GCA_034780395.1 Vannuccia rotundouncinata | reverse complement strand
TAACTAGCTATAGGCGTTATCGGAAGGTATTGTCCTATTCTTATGAAGGGAAAGTGTTGATCATTTTATGGATTATTAAATTATTAAATTGAAATATTGCTACATATTCTACACTCAAATTTCTAAAACTATACATTTTATGATCGATAGCACCTATATTAAAAAACTTTAATTCTAGACATATTTTTACCAGATCTAATAAACTCAGACATTTTTTATGTATTTTGAACAAGCGTAAAATAGTTATTTTTAGTACACAATTTATTTTAGAAGAGAAAATGGACTTATATATATGTATGCTCAAGGATCTTGTATTATAATTGAAGACATATTTTCGCGCGCACTTTCAAAAGTTCGTCTAATTATTTTGTATTATATGTCAAATGGGATGCGGAGCACAACGATCACTTCTAAGTAATCTTATCTCAACTTCTGAGAAGACACCCAGCGGGGAAATAAGATTCCTTACCGGCGCCCCTTGCGCATGAAGTCTCAGGCAGAAAACCCCCGCTTCAGAACAACAAAAACACACACATTATCTACAACGGGTGCAGTTCTCAATAGTTGTGCATCTTGTTTCTTGTTGTTGGTAGCTGTGCTCCCTTACTACTGGGCGAGATAGACCCCCAGCTTGAAGTATTCAGGAGGCAAGTCATCTCGTGTAACCGTCTCAGGCAGCTGCTTGTGCTCGCTGGGTGTATAGATCGATCTTTTGCGGTTAGATTATACATCCACCGTTTATATCCGCATCGTAAAGCAGCCCTGCAGTTCCCCGCCTGTTGTTAGCTGTCTGCTTTCGATCTACTTCGAGGGTTGCTCACTCCCCCCCCCCCATCGTTCTGTCTTGTCTGGATTTTGTCTCCCTGCACCAGCCAATAAAGTCCGCCTCAGCATCGACGTCACAGAAGAACTGCGTTGACGTTGGCACAACAATAAACCGTTCACTTTAGTTCCAGAGTTGTTCCCCACTATCTATCGTCCCTCGGCATCGTCTTATGTCTACGAAAACCGCAGTACAGCTGTTTGTTTCTTGTTGAATTCCTCTCCCAACTGTAGAAGCCGCGACTACTGCTAAAATTCATCTGTTTTTTCTGAACTAATTCTGTTTCCATCCGGCGTCTCAATATCGGTGTCCGGTAATAAACACATACGGTGAAAAAGGCTAATTAGGCACGAATCCAGTTATGTCAAAAACGATTGCTTTGAAACTGATTTTTCAATAACATTAATTCTGTTGACTTGGCGGGTGTTTCTTTGATATTTACGCCGATAACGTATAGAAACTACACTTGCAATACACCCCGGTGGTGCAATTATAGTTTTATTCTATTTAGGACTTCGTAAGCGTCGGTGAATTCTCTGCCTCCAACTCCAATTACCAGACCTTGAAATGGTAGGGTTTTGTGCTTCATCACCTGGTAAAACATCTTGTTCCAGAAAGACACGGCATAATTCCTGTTCGGGACGGTTACAATTTGAGCTTGATACGCTCTTTGAAGAAGGTGTGTTTATGATATAAAATAAAGTTTTTTTTCTGTTTCATAGTTAATTGTCGTAATTCTTCTAGTTCTCAAGATGTAATTCATTTTTTATTTACCACATTTGTTAATTTAATTAAAACAGGGAGCTATCAACAAAATGTATATTTTTATTATGGTAAAATCAATATTAAGGACAACTTATTAATTTAATATTCATATATAGGTGTAAATCCGTGTCCATAGAATCGTTGATCAATGTAACATTTTCCCCACTAATTTTAACACGAATTTATGTTAATTATCAAATAATATTGCTTAAAATAAAAAAAGTTATTTATATTTTAAAAAAACAGATTGACGCGATTTTTTATTTGTTTCTTTTCATGTTTAATATATTATTTTCTTCAAATTATTTAATTAGGTCATGATTCTCTTTGCAACGATATTTTATAGAATTTGGGCTCTGCAAGAATCTTACGTTATCGCACAGAGATGCACAGAGTAGTTATTTGAAAAGTGTTAATGAATTCCTTTTGATTTATATAGAGTAGAAGTTGCTACAACATTTTTTTTAATACAATATTAAACCTGTATCATAAAAATTATAAATATATAGTTTTTGATTGACAAAATAAATTTACTTTTTCTAAATACACAATACCCCTTATAATGTATAATATAAAACATGTATTATTAGTGTCATATATATGTAAGTATATTATAATATACATGTATGCGGCAAAAGTTCTGCATTCAAATATTTAATTTTATCAATATATATGAAAATAACTTTGAAAGCTGCAGCAATTTGTTGAGCTATATATAACAATATTTTGAGGCGTGTTTTGATCAGAATAATTTCTATTAACGATATATATTTAGGAAGTCATGTTTTTTTATGAAATAGTAAATTATTATAATACATATGTTATATTGTGTTCAATATAAGAAAAAGAAATATTAAATAAATCTAACACTCGAAGACAACACCTATGATATATTATATAAATACATTTTGCAAGCAAAAATATCCAACAGCCATCTGTATATTTGTAATTGAAAACCTAAATATGTTTATCTCAGTTTTAGTCTAAATTTTTTAAAGATGTCTGTACTATATAATGTTATTTATGTTGCACGTTAGCTATTAGTACGACGACTTAGATTACAAAGGTTGCACGCGTACCTTATAAAGAGGGTCACTCAGTCCCATATAAATATTTTTCTTAACCGATGCGATTTGAAGAAAAAATCTATTAAAGTAAGAAAATTAAAATGTCAGCTGATGTTTATAGGATTTCATCTTCAAAATATGTTTCAGCGTTCGTTAGGGTAAGTCTATTTATACTTATTTGTTTGAAAATTGTAGAAAATGGAGGTAATTGAAAATATTTTTGTTGGGGTTAAATTTAATTAAAAATTCTATCAAAGTATTTAGCTATTTGGTTTGTGAGAATAATATTTTTGTTCTAATTATGTAAAGCTGTAGAATGTTATTGATTTATTATATATTACGAATTTACGAGAAAACTAACAATTTTTTATATAATTAAATTAAATATTTTATATTAAATGTTAAATTATTATAAAATTTCCAAAATGTCGATATTGGGAATTGTATTTACTTTAATACCAATCGATAATTTTATATGGCATTTTGCATCAAATTTTTAAAAACTTTTATTTTAATCAATAATCCATTTTGAATTTATTTATTTGAATTAAAATAGTTTTCTAATCGATTGAGGTATATAGTGGTAATTTATTAAATAATATAATGGATTAGAAAATAAAGGCTTGTAATTTAATTAGGCACAAGTATTAAAATAAGATGTTTCCTAAAAAAATATATTATCATGATAAATACAGTTTTTTTATAATATGGGTATCACTTTTAGCAATTCTCAATATTTCCTGAATTATTCTAATGTCCTTTCTTCTCGATATTTTTAAAACATGTAATACCACTTAGCTACATATTTCTAACCTGATACTAATTGTTACTGAATCTTCAAAAACTGTATAAAATAGTGAAAAAATCTTTCCCAAATCTCTCGCTATACATTGAATGATTTATACGCGGCCACTTGAGACATTGTTTTATAAAGTTTGAACATAAATGAAACGAGATATGGGTATGCAATATTGTCGTCTTATATAACTCAAATCGATCAAAATCACTTGGCCTACCGCGCGGCGATAAGTGAATAATATGATGTAATGCCTTAGATAATATATACTCTACATTTTCTGACTGTCTGTATAGTATGATGGGAGAGCTATCCAACTTTCTGCAGCGCGTTCCATTTTCCGGATAAATTTGATCACGATAGTTTGGAGATGGGATTTCTTCTGTTCCTAAATACTGATTCATGTTCTTAGTAAGAATGTGATGTTATAGATTTGCATTTGAGCCAGACTGGAGATGTTAATAAAAAATATAATGAGCTATGACTCAGAGTCTAGGCTATAAGTGTCGGGTTGCAATTTCTTTCACTTAGTTACCGTGGATATTCTCAATTGTCATTTTAAATGAAATCTATTGATTTTTAAATTTGTCTTCCCCTTTTTTTCAATCTGAAATATAATTTATGAGGCTTGTAGTGTGATAATATCTACATACCGCAGTGTTACTATTATCGCTAATAATATAATTCTTCCCTTTCAGAGGCCTGTGTAGCGATACCGGCGCGGGCTGTGAAAGATTACTGTGATGTTCGCAATCCAAGTAGCATTACCTTTCGCGAAGGAGACGCCATTACGGTGAGAATTAAATTCTCTTGCTTCCACTTTTACCAACTATAAAGTTTAGTATGGATATTTATTTGTTTGTTTAATTATTTATTTATTTCTATATTTTTCTAATACCATTTTACATACAGTAGGTAGTCTGTAATTATCTGTTTTGAAATTGTTTTGCTATAATTAAATTTACTGATTATGACCTGAAGTAACTATAGGTAGATACAGTTACAGAATTTGCCGTGTCACTTGACACAAAAAAATGTGCCATCATACAGCTTGATGACACATCTGTTGTGTCATCAGGAAAAAGTGTCAATAATTGACTCATTAATTTCCCTGATGACAATTTTTAAAAGTATATGAATTATAATCTTTATTATTTACATATTATACTCAGTAAATAGTTACTGCATAAAATTGTCCAAACAGACTTGTGAATAATTAATTAAAATGTTTAGCTTTAAATTATGTGTACCCAAGCATGTAGTTTAGTACAATTCGGTTTTTAAAAATAATATGTAAATTTTCGACCGAGAAAAGACAGATATAAAGAGCAATGCTAATAAATTGAAACCAATAAATTTAAATAATCGATTACATTCTCGTATTTGTTCAAATAAATATTCTAACTTCAACTGGTAAATAGTTTCAAATAGAAAAGAGTTGTTCTTATATAACGATAAATCATTTATTTAGTATTGTATCCATACATTTCAAGGTAGTTATCGTTTTATAAATATGGTATTTCTGTAACGAAAAATTGTATCAATTGTTTTTAATTTGAGCTTATATAGTTTAACATTTTCTAAAAAACTAAAATTCACAGATAGATATCATTAATGGCAGTTGTGATGGAGTTTTCTACAGTTATAGCTTAGGTTATTATAACAGAAGGAGAGAGTCCTCGCTCATATCAACTAGTGAGAAGGGGTTGAAGTCCTGACTCCCCGAGTTTCATGCTCCCCCGGTCATGTGCGGCCGCAGGAGTGTTCAAACTTCGCGTGAGCTGTTGACATTATTTTCTGCCTAATTGATCGGCTATGGTTGAACAGAAGGTGTGTTTTCTGATTTCTATACAAATAAGGGAACCTTCACAGTATATGTCTGCGAAACAATTCAACCAGTTCACCATTTGGCAGCACAAAGTTGATTGCTGCCTTGGGTAGGATGTAGGTGTTCAGTCTGGCCTTCTCATCCGTTTGTTATTCGTGAAATACTCAAATAGAAAACACTTTTATTGATATATAATTGATTATCGATTGTTTTTGTTATCGAATACAGTTCTGAACATTCATCGATCGTAGAGCTGGCTTTATACTATCGATCGATAATGGGCGACATTTAATAATGGAAACATTAATGATTGTGATTAATTAGCAATTGATAAAGGTTAAGATTTTTCCATTGACAAGAATAATAAAATACTCAGATGCTTTTGTTATATTTTGTGTTATTGTTCTGAGTATGAAAATGTAGCAGTTGCTGTGAATTTGTATTTTTATACCTAATTTGATCAGGATTACAATAATTTATCCAATATTTTGTGATCCAATATTTAATTGCAATATTTAATGATCCAAAACTTGTGATCAATCTTATATTAATTTTCGTAATATCCATTTTCAAAATTTTCTATGATTTTCCATAATCCATTTATATATTTTCCTTCTGAAATTCTCAGTCTTATCATATAGTAAGTTCGCAGTCAAAATCGATTTTATAAATTTTAATCGCAGTAAAAAAGAGGTTCTGGTTTATTACAATTTAAACAACTAACTTTGTTAAAATAGAAATTAAACTGATTGATTGATTGTTTAGGGGGAAATGGTTCATAAAAATAATCCTACCGTTAGTTAAGAAATAAAATTTCATTAATTGTGAAGAAACAAAACACAAAATAATTCATGATTGACAATAGCAATAATATAATCATTCTTCTGAAAGTTGTTAATAAATATTTTGATGATTATTATATTTCTAACTTGGACAGGTTCTCGACCAATGCAACGACGGTATGTGGAAGGGGTTTGTGACCAATCAGGGCACGTCACGTGCCGGCTATTTTCCCGCAAGTTATGTGACTCTAGACCAATCACGAGGGGGCATTCCCAGTTGCCATGTCTACCACCCCTGTGACTCGTACCGACACGGACCAATGACAGTGCAGATGTCCTCCTCGGGCCAAGGGGTTCCTCATCCTAACATGTCCGCCTCCACCGGTAAATTGAAATAACTTGCAGTACCTTCTGAACCAGTTCAATAATTAATAAAGTTACTCGCTTCCCCGCAGGACACAACAACTATCCGGTACAGGACTGGTGCTCTCCCAACGGCCCCGGCACACCGTCTCCTTCCGCTTCATCGACGGCCGGTGGGGTGCACCTCTCCTACGGAGGGCCCGGCGGACACAGCAACCGAAACAGTGCCGCCAGTGTTGACAGTGGCCGGAGCTCGGCCCATACGGCCGGGAGCGAGTGTGGCCGGGTGAGTGCTTATTGTCAATATATACTTCTCATATTGGGAAAAAATTATCAAAAATGGAAAATTGGTTTTCTATATTATGAGACAGTGATGAAATGTTCTATATTTTAATTAATTATCATTGCGTGAACATTTTAGATTGTTTGCGAAGACTTTTTGGGAAGTTTTGTAACACTGATATTCACATTATCGAAGAATTACTCCTGAGTATTGTTGATAAATTCAAATGGAATGTTTAAAGATATAAGTGGTGGAAGATGTCTCCCCTTCGTGTCAATTACCTAATTGTTAAATCTGACGCCTTTCAAACTCACCGATATCTTTAATAGATCACATTTTAGACTCAAACACTGATAACCTGACATAACCCCATTCTGTATTTCCTATTTAGAAGGCTACAAAAATATTTAGTTATCCCGTGTAACCCTTCTTCGTTGTCTTCTAAGTATAACAATGGAAGTAGTGCTTCCGGCTTTTTTGTCTGAGCATTTAGCAAGACTAAACTGAATTTTTATAGAAGGCTAAATGTCATCGAGAAAGAGAAAAACATTCGCCTCAATGTCAGAGAGATATAATGTTCCGGAGACAGACATATTCATCTCCTATCAAAGACAGACAGCCCTAAAAATGAAGAGAAAGGAGGTTTAACAGTCTCATTCGGGTCGATACAATGTCAACTATTACGTAATCTTGAATTGAGTGGAGAGAGTGCTGTTAAACCTTTGGTTAAACCCTGATCACTTCTCGTGACTTTTCTTTGTTCTACTCTTCCCTGTAATCTAGTCTATTTTATTACATAATCCTTCCCTTTTTATTGATTTGTGTAATAAACAAGAAAGGTGTCCTTCTTAGTCGCTTCGTGTTCCACTAAATCTTTCTCTGCTTGGTCTGTGATGCTGGGCTCGTGGAGGGCTCTTGACCTTAACCTGTTTGGGGCCTCGTTTGAATTTGTCCCCGGTTCACCCTTCTCCCTATGCTACGTTCCTTAGAAGATCTAAACAGTTACTTATACACACACTTGATTTTTCAATTGAAGAGTATTGAATTGAAACCCCAACTTGAGATATAAGAAGGATTCCTTTCGTTGTTGGATATCCGCTTCGAAAAAAGAGTAAAAATGAGAACAAAGTTTACGTGGAGGAGTGTATTTGTGTGCTAGTTACTTACAATATTTCCTCTTGGGTGAATTCGATTAAGTTAAGCAAAGGGGAAGACGGCAGAAATAAAGTTTGAAAATTGGGGTAAGAAAAAATTATAATCCCTGAAAAATAGGAAGGAGTGGGCTCTGGGTTGTGTGATAATTTACATCATCGCCTTTAGAGTTTTGTTTAATTTGATAAAGAAACGTTATGGTTTCGTATCTGAGGAGATTACACCCACACCTCCATTCCACTCCTGACTATTCGGCTTCTTCTCATTTGGTTTGGACAGATGAGGTCAGTTTGAAATGTTTGACAGGATTCAAATTCGCTTAGTTTTCGTTCTCAATTGATGATCGTTAATGTTCAGGATTTAACTCTGGAATATGTACCCATTTCCAATTATACAATCGCTAAATCAGTGGTCTGAAACGAAATCCATCAAATACTAAATCAGCTCGAAATGTTTATTAGTTTTATCGATTCATGTTAACGATAATTTCATTGCAATATTTGTTTAGAAAATAACCGATTTTCGCTGATTATCATTTAAAAAAAATGGATGGAATTTATTTTTATTATTTATCTGTATCTATGAATGAATTAATTTGTTTAATTAAATAATAAAAATTTTATTATTTATTTTTGTTTCATTATTTTATTTCGAGATATTTAAAAATAAGTTTATTTCGTAAATTATTCTATATATTTATATTTTACTACTATAAGTAGTATATGACAAATAACATTTAACTATTTTTTTATTTTACAGAGTGTGATAATGTCGGCATGCCAACAAGCTGGCGTTTCTCCTAGCAACAATCCCAATTGTGGCAACATGGGTGTCTGTCCAGGAGGCCCGGCCCTCATGACACACCATCGCTGTTCCATGCAATCGATGGAGTCGGGGGTGGTGGGCTGCCGGCAGAGTTGTGTAAGCTCTTCGAGTTCCTCCTCTCTGGGCAGCTCCATTGAGCAGTTAGAGTCGGGAGTGAGTGGAGGTGCCCTAGGTGATTCCGATCACCACTCCACTGGAAGCGGAGGTGCTGGCCCTTTGATTAGTCTGGCCGAGTTTCGATCTCGAGGAATGTCAGATTCAGAGATTATGAAGGTTAGTGCTGTTAAATAACTCATAGTTGTTACCTAAATTTGCGAGTTGTGACCTCAATCCCTTGTCAACCCCTTTAGCTCTGGCTATCCGAGCTCCAGTTGAGTTGCTATGCCGACCGCATGGTGCAGGCTGGTTACGACCTCTTCACCATGTCACGCATGACTCCTGAGGACCTCAATGCGGTTGGAGTGACCAATCCCAAGCACAGGAAGAGACTCAAGACTGAGATGAGCAGACTGGATGTTGCGGATGGTCTACCAGATCACATCCCGGTGAGTAGCGCGCAGATAAGACTTTTTCATCATCACCACATTTATAATGCTACATTGTAGGGTTATATGGTTGAGGTATTTAAAATTAAACAAGCATCTTTTTTTTAAACTTTCTCAGTGGTAAATATATTTTCACACTATTAATGCAGTTAATTTATCAAAGTGGTTTCGCTAAAAGACACGAATTAATTTTTCTACATTTTCTATAAAATTGAAGGTTGTCTGGTTAGAAATTTGACCTTATTCCCACTCACTGCATAAACTGAATTTCAAATATTTGGTTTTTGAAGTAGTACACCTAGCACTTATAATTGAAATTGTCTTATCTAAATTACTACAATTCTAAATATATCGAAATTCACTGAAAAATAATTTTAAAACGAGACTATTTTGACCCGGATAAAGTTTGATGTAAAGTTCAAATCCACGCTGTAACTTTGCAATCTAATGTTAGGGTCATCTGAGGGCCTGAATGATTTAATTAAATATAATGGGTGTCATTTCTGTTGAAAATGATTAAAATCGTGAAATAATCAAATCGAGTCTTAACGAAAATGTTTCCGTTTGTTTATATTTATATATTTGTATATTTTCGAATATTCCTCTTCAGGAAAGTGTTCCGGAGTGGCTGAAAATGCTAAATCTCTCTGAATACTGCGACACTCTGGCTAGCCAGGGATACCTCACTGTGGAACAGCTTCTTGAGATCACATGGGAAGACCTTGAAGAGATTGGCATTCGTAAATTAGGTGAGAATCTTATTAAAAGATTGAATTCGTTGTATTCATGTTACTCCGACTAAACAGTTGCCAATAAAAATCTTCATATTGTATTGAAGAGCTAAAATATAATATGCGTATTGTGTTTCTGAAATGTGTTCCCTTTTCATTCACAGGACACCAAAAGAAGATAAGCCTGGCGGTAGGTCGCCTCCGTCGCATTAAGAAAGGCTCAAACGACCCCTCCAACCCACCGCTAGCCCCCCAATCACAAGCCCCAACAGCGGTCCAAGCCACCACTGGCCTGGCACCCTGCTGTGTCAATCAATGGCCCTACCCCTGTCAGTGCCACCACCCCACAGGCGCCCCTAACAACAGCAGCGCTGGGAGTGTTGCAGCTGTGCCCCCAGCCGTGGCTTCACCGCAGTTGACATCAGTCGCTCCAACCCACCAGGTGATGGTGCACAGTCACCCGGGGCACCATCTTCAACAACACCAATCGTCGACTTCACCAGGGACCAGGATAGATCATACAACACCGATGCACAGCTCCTCCAGTGAGTCTTGAT
>JAUZNC010026095.1:0-22487 GCA_034780395.1 Vannuccia rotundouncinata | reverse complement strand
TAATATATTCACTGAGAAGGGCTCTATAATATATTCACTGAGAAGGGCTCTATATATTCACTGAGAAGGGCTCTATATATTCATTGAGAAGGGCTCTGTATATTCACTGAGAAGGGCTCTATATATTCACTGAGAACGGCTCTATATATTCATTGAGAAGGGCTCTATATATTCACTGAGAAGGGCTCTATATATTCACTGAGAAGGGCTCTATATATTCACTGAGAAGGGCTCTATATATTCACTGAGAACGGCTCTATATATTCATTGAGAAGGGCTCTATATACATATTCATTGAGAGGGGCTCTATATATTCATTGAGAAGGGCTCTATATATTCATTGAGAAGGTCTCTGTATATTTATTGAGAAGGTCTCTGTATATTCATTGAGAAGGGCTCTATATATTCATTGAGAATTGCTCTATATATTCATTGAGAAGGTCTCTATATATTCATTGAGAAGGGCTCTATATATTCATTGAGAAGGTCTCTATATATTCATTCAAAAGGGCTCTATATATTCATTGAGAAGGTCTCTATATACATATTCATTGAGAAGGGCTCTATATATTCATTGAGAAGGTCTCTGTATATTCATTGAGAAGGTCTCTGTATATTCATTGAGAAGGGCTCTATATATTAATTGAGAAGGGCTCTGTATATTGATTGCCCTCTAATTTGGTTCATCCCCTTTATTCATCAACAGGTGAGGAAGATCCCTCCTCTTCCACCCACCGTCACCAGCGCCAATTGTCGAGCAGTTCTGGAGTTGGCGAAACGAGTTCAGCCACGAGTCTCACCAGCAGTGTTATTCCTGGAGTATCCTCTGGGTCAACTCTCGTTGCTGATGGTCCGTACTGTTTCTCATTTTTTACTTACATAATTCTCTCTTAACTCTGCCTCCTTTCTATATGCAGCTGGATCGGACCACGGTTATGACACTCTGTCGCGTGCAGAGAAAGGGGATCCTGGCGCCATCTTCAACAACGATCCTATTACCTCAACCCCAGAGCCTGCGGCTTCACCGGAAGACTTGACCGGTACTCCTTCGTGTGAGTATAACCTATTTCTTGTTCTAGGGTCACTAAGCTAAGTGTCACCGGTTCTGCCCCCTTCTCTCCCTCCTGCTAATCTTCTCCAGTCACAGAGCGTATGACTGGTTATCTCTTTCAACTTGAAATTCAGAGTGGCAAAGCGCAGAAAAGGGTGCACGCCTTGTTCTCCAAGGCCGGTGAGAATCATTTTGAAGAATGAATTTTGTTTGGAGACCACAGCCCGACTATTTTTTGTTCCTTTGAGTTTTTATCCGAGAGCAGCTTTATTTTTCTGTTTTTAATAATGTGTAAAGCTTGTAAGGAATTTTAGTAAAGGCAGCTTAAGTTCGCTTTTGGTGTATTTTTATGTTAAGGTGACTTACCTGTTGAAAAGTTTTTTCAGTTTTAAAATTATAATTTTTTGTTCTTCGTTGTTTCTGTAATCAATAATTTATTGTTGAAAATATAACTTGCATGTTTATTGGTTGATCTTTCAACTTATTGGCTGTGGTTGGTCTTTCCCTTTTATGCAGTCAACCAATTAGAGATCGGTACGTCGACATCACGTGGCCACCTACGTCATACGTCATCGCTGTCACACCGTCGACGTGGTAACAACACGAATAAGAATCGATTGTCCACAATTGTGCGCACTTCTGTTTATGAGGAGCCCGACCAGTTTAGTGACCAACCAGTTTGTGAGTATCTTTGTAATAATAACTTCTATTAATTTAATCATTTATAACCATACGATGATGAATTTTAAAACGATATAATATTATTTTGTCATAATAAAATTAGACAATGCAATTAATACAAAATGTAAAATAAAACACCGTCTGGTAATATTAGCCACCACTAATACAATACAAACCAAATTAATAATCCAAGACATTTAGAATTTTACGGGAAAAACAGCAACACCAACAATCTCTTCAGTCAGACTTTTAGAATGTTGTTAAGGAATATAAAAGGTTCAGGAATCACTCAATGTTCAAAAAATGAGATTTTGGCACTAAAACAGAACTATTTTACCATTTGTCCTAACCCTAATTTTTTGGACGTTTGTTTATTGTAAAAATGTCTATGACGTTATACATGGAATTTTTTCAAAAAAATACATGTAACTGCTTCTATCTATTGGTAATATATTACATGGATCCAAATCGCACCATAAACCAGTTATTTGTGATTTAAAGTTTTTCTTGCTTATTCAAATTGGTTCTAAATAGAGGTGATAAGGTCGCAGTCACAAGCCTCAAAGTGATAAAGAAGTGGGTCTATTTCTGTGATTTTAGACAGTCACTCCATATTTTGAGAGCTTTAGACTTTTGATATGTTTCTAGGATATTTTGCTAATGTATATAATATGTAGAGTTGCAGTTTTTTCCTATATAGTTTTTTTCTGTTTTTTTGGAGCTAACTAGTTTGTACTATAAACTAACTTTTAAAATTCTCCAATTATAGTATATATATTTTCTCAAATTTAATTTGGTTGTTGCGATTAATTATATCGCAGAGAGGGTTATAATAAATATTTAATTTTTTGTTTAATCTTTTATGTTCTGCTTATATTATTATTAGTCAGAAAAATAGAGATCATAAAAATGTTCCTTTTCGTTGAAATAATGTATTACTTTTTGTTGATTAAACGGCTTTCCCTCAGGAATATTTTCAATATTATTTTCATCTAGTAAATTATTTCAGGGTTTGGATTTCGCTGGAGACGTTTGTAGTTTTATATAGTCAACATATTCTGCCAACTAAAATAGTGAACTATTATTTACTATACGAAGAATATATTGCTCTTATTTGCAGAAAATGTATCGGAAAAGTTGACTATTTTTATCAAGAAAAACTTTGTAGTTAATTTAATTTATTTTCTACATTATTTACTGTATTATTAGATTTCGAAATGCTTTTAGTGATAAATAATTTAATTAATATGTAATAAATATTATCTGCATTAAATTATGTTTTTAAAGGTAACTAAATCATTTACTAAAAGTATATTGTATTTGTAAATAGGATTAAAATCGGTAATTTAATGTTATTTCACGATTTGTAAGAATGTGTTCAACCAATAAAAAGTATTCTGCTTTTTTGTAAAACTTTATACAGCAGGGATAGGTCTGTCCTCATTGGATGCTTGTCTCAATAAATGGTTTTCTAATCCTCATAATATTCATGAATCTTCACCGTTTATGCTATTGTTTCATATATTAAGCTTGATGTGGTTTAGTAAAACTTATTCGAATTTCAAGTGATCGCATTATGCCAAACATAGTAGGAGTTTTAGTAGTTGTTGCTATTTTTTGGAGAAGCTTTACATGCGAGCACATTCCTACATTTGAACCGGACACAGAGAATCTTCATTATAAAGTTAAAGTTCGCCTACCAAATGAAACTATTTTCTCATTTATTTCACGGCTTTTCCATGATTATCATCATCTATATCGACCAATGAATCTGACTAATCCTCATCTGCCCACCATTGTTGGTGTCAACATATTCGTCCTCAGTTTTGGGTACATTAGTGTTCGCAACATGGAATATTCCATCGATATCTTACTCCGTCAACAATGGAATGATCCAAGACTAAAGTATGAAGGTCATGATGACCAGTTTGTATCCTTGGGTTACAATATCAACAATTTATGGACACCTGATTTGTTCTTCAGAAATTCAAAACGTAGTGATCTTCATGTTGTGACCAAGCCAAATTATATGATTTTTCTGTACAAAAACGGTGACATCCTTTTTAGTCAAAAGGTTAGCTTGACTTTGTCTTGTACAATGTCCCTAGCTACATTCCCCATGGATACACAAACGTGTAGCATCAGAATGGGTAGTTTTGGCTATCAACGAAAGGACCTTGACCTAGTTTGGCTTGTTCCAGACAACCACAGTATCAATGTGGAACTCAACAGCGATTTGAATCTTAATGAATTTCACTTACCAAAAGTAAAGACATGTTCCTGTGTCAAAGATCATCAAGTCACGGGTAGCTTCGCTTGTATTGAGGCCGATTTTATACTCAGACGAAAGTTCGGTTTTTATCTGGTCTACACCTATCTTCCCTCAATTCTCACCGTTGGAATCAGTTGGCTGTCCTTCTTTATCGATTTTACCGTTGTGCCCGCTCGTATTACCCTGGGATTGCTCTCCATGCTTGCCTTGATGACGCAAAATGCCGCAACCATTCAGGGCATGCCACGTGTCTCTTACGTCAAGGCTTTGGACATTTGGCAGTTCACCTGTCTGGCTTTTGTGGTGACAACATTGGTCGAGTTTGCGCTTGTTAGTGCCATGTGTACAGAAGAAGGAGCTCAAAGGAAACCCAACGTAGAGGACAAACGTAAAAATACCGGAGATCCAGGTAGTAGCGAGGAAAAACAGTCAATTACTACTTCAAATAGTAACCAGTATGCTAAGGATCCAGAAGTCACACGTTTGCCTAGAAGGTACCATTTCGCGAAAACCATGGGGCATACAATTGACAGATTTTTTCTGATTCTGTTCCCGGCATCATTTATATCATTTAATCTTATTTACTGGACTTATTACAAGCAAGTGACTATCACATAGTTTAAACAAGAATTGTGATTTTTTAAAATACAATGCACTTATTCCACAAATGTACTGCTCGACTGTTTTATACCATTTATTGTTCGATTTCTTAGTCCTATTTTAATTGGTCGATTGTTTAATCAATGCACAGTTGTTTAATGTGATACAATACACAGTTTATTCAATATTCCTTTTAAAAATATTTATTTTTTTTGTATTATAGTTGATTTAAAATCACCTCAAATGATGGAATATTTCATGCATTATAACATTATTAATTATTTAAATTTTTCCATCTTGTTTATTTTTGTTTTAACGGAAATTTCAATATTTATTTTAGATCTATCTTTTTTAAAATACACAACCATTACTTTTCACGTGTTTATTCTCAGCATTTGTATAATAAATATGGCTGTAACGATATTATATCAATATGGCTAAATTCTTATAAAATTTCTATTATTATAGACATTTACGAAAATTACCTTGGTTATTTATAGTAATTATCGATCAATTAATTATCATGACACATTTGAAGATGATTGTCGCCATCATTCTCTATTTACACGAAAAAGTCTTGTAATCAGGACAAGCTATATAGAGAGGTATATAGGGAAAGTAGATGCTATGTAGCTAACTTTATGCTGTATTTACTTCTTCTTAAATACTTTGCAACATTTTAAAGGACAGTTAATCACTGATACCCTTTTTTTCTAATATTTATGCTATAAGTTTTTAAACGCTTAAGTGTGGCATTGGTAGGAGCTTATGTTTTTACTTTTTTGACACAAGTAGAAAATTGTTATTTGGAATTTGTACATAACTGCCTTTCAATGAATAGATAGATCTTATGAAAGTTTCATAAGATCATTTCCAATTCAAATAAATTCGGTAAAATTGTACTTTTCATTTAAAAAAAATTAATTGTTTGTCAATAAACTTTCGGTATTCCTAATCGTCTGTATGGGATAGATATCCATGATATCGATTTATTAGTTTAGGCTGTTGTAGAATTTTTAATTTACTGAAATCGATTTATCTAAACACTTGCAAATATTATATATCACACAATTTTAACGGAATACACATAATTTATAATAACTACCTGCAATTTTAGACTAGTTCGAAAATTTGTACCAGATATTCAACTCTAAAAGAAGTACAACTTTATTGATTGAATAATAACGTTTAACTACACAATTGAATGTATTTTCTTTTGATTTTGTGCAACATTCAATAAATATATTCTACCAGAGTTGCAATCTACACCTTCAGATCACCATGACAACGCCGGTATCTTGATGACGTCAGCACAATGCCCACCAACCAGTATTGTGGACTCCAATACGATAACAGTCTCCCCTCCCCTACCACCACAAGTGGCACAAACAGTGGGAGAAGTCGAGGCCTATGACATCTCCTTTGAGGAGGAAGTCAAGTCCACGGTAGTCAAGACGGAGAAGTTAACCTCGCCCGTCGTGGAGCGTTTACTACAGGAACAGCAAAAGACTCCACGGGGCTCTTGTCCCAGTTCGCCAATGTTGATGCGCAGAGATACACCCAGTAGTGATCCCTTGGGCGCTATCACTCCGGCTAACAGCACTCCTGCGGCGCCCTCCAGCACCGAAACTGTCGACGGTGTACGATCGGCGGTCTCCCCTCCCCTACCACCACAAGATGAGTTATCTGTTTCAGAGAGGCTTCCACCTGTTGCCGATGTAAGCTGTTCTATCTAATTATTCATTCTCTATTTGTGTTATGTAATTGGCTTCCCGGTTCATTTTGCAACCTTTGCTCTCTTATCTCTTCCTCCGCAGCTTCGACCATCAGGGGGCTACCCCTCCCTTCGTAACCCCTTCTCAGAAGAACGCTCCGAACTCCACATCTCCTACTTGGCTGGACGGGAAGGTGGCGACGCTTTGAGACCCAGCCGTCGATCTTCACAAGAGCCTCCACCGACTTCAAGTGCCGTCCTCTCTGAGGTTCTTCACACCTTTGAGGAGATCAATCAGCAACAATTGACTAGTGAACCTGCCGAGACGGACTCTCTCTCTGTTTCATCGGGGGAGATTTTAGAGACTGCGATTTCCTCATTCAAGAAGTAAGTTGTGCCCATTTATCAGTCGACACTGAGTTAGTATTGTAATAGGTACTGTTCAGTTCGAAAGATTTCTTTTAACCTCGTGAGATATTATTTATTTTTTGGGAAGTTTAATAGTAATGACATGTAATTATCACTAGTAATATATTATGAGTAGGATATTGAACTATTATTATTGTTAAACATGTTATTGAACTATTTGGAAGAGCGGCTCTGCGAAATAGTGTTTGTTGATTTTTGTTACCTTTTCATTTGTAATTTCAAGATTGCAGTCACATTAGTCTGTTTTCAAATCGTAGTATAATAAAATTGTTAGGTAAACTCTTTAGTTTAAAAGTATAATGTGATTATGATATCGTTATGGAATCGTTATAGCAGATTATTACTGTTCAATTGCACCCTGTACACAGATCTGGTATTGGGGATTTCTTAGATATTGTATATTCATATCTCTTTTTGTACAGTTATATCTCTATGGTTTGCTCTCTATATAATGCATCTCTATGGTTGGACGAGTAGAATATGTCCTCTTATAGACAGTCACCAATTGGTAACAGGAACAATGAACCGTTTGCAATTTTACCATATTGTAATCCCTACTACACTTTACAGTTTGTTACAAAGCACTCGTGGACGCGCCATTTCCTTACAGGAAGAGTTTAATCCTCAGTAAGCACTTTTTATTGTGGCCAGCTTACTCCCCCCCAACCCATCATCTTCCATTTTGGCTGCAGTTTTCTCCATGGTTAACGGTTGTTATTTATTTCTAGTGTTGGCATCTTACTGCATTTTATATATTTTATCTGTACTGCTTCCAAGTTATCTTTACTTCATTTACCTGTGTATTCTGCATATTTTGAAAGCATTATTTACTTTCTGGTTGACCTATTCGCTTTGGTATTATTTTTGTAATCTTATCTCCATTTGTTTAAAAATGCTCTTTTGTTCTTTCAGGATGCGCTATCCGTTATTGAGATTTGTACTGTCTTCCGTTAAGTGTTAGTTATTTCCCCGCTCTCTCATGGTCAATTCGCTTTTTATTCTAACCGTGTTCAGGCTATTCATTTTAGAAATAATATCTGATTATATTTTATATCGTGTTATATTTCGTAGTCTCTTCGATACTTGTGTTTTGCGTTTCACCTATCTCGCTTTTAATTGGTCAACTTTTTAATTATTAATCTATATAAATACTAACTTCTTAATTTTTATTGATCGATAAAATATATTATATAAATTTATTTTAAGACAAGAATGGTTTCTCCTATTGGTAATAAATCCAGTAAAATAATACAGAATGTAGCAACTGCAACGTCCACATTACACAGTAGATCAAAACAGTCCTTAAATATATTCTGTTTAATGTATGTATTGATTTATGTATCATTAATAAGCATTTGAAGTCTTCACGGAGTCATTAAAAGTCTCGAAAAGTCCAGGGTGGAAAAGTCTGGAAAAGGTGTACATTTTTTTTTTTACAAATGGGGATTTTTATATATTTTTAACTATATTATTAATTTATAGTTTATATAATTTTTATTGATAATGCCGATAAAATAAATGAGAAAATTTAAAATACATACTGACAAATGTTCATAAATGTTGTCAAAATTTTAAAAAGTATTTAAAAAATTGTGTAGCAATATAAATTAATTTTAATATATTTCTATAAGAAATAATTTTTGGTTAAAATTGGAATTATCATTCCTTGATAGGATATTGTGAAAGTTTATGGTACAATCTTATTATATTACAAAAATGATTGTTGTTTCTTTTCACGTACAGAAAAGCTTCAATTCGGGGCCTCCGCAATATGGCCAAGACAGTACGATCAACTTTCGGCCAGGTTAATCAAATGTTCGTCACCCCTCCCAATGCAGCGGCTGGCCAATCAGGAAGCTTTTCAGGCACTCCTGCGGGTCCACCAACCAATATGCGAGCTTGGAGGCTTAACCAATCACCGTCGAGATCTTCATCCAAGGTAGGTTGATTGAAATAAAATTAATCATCCTCCGGTAACCTAACCTCTTATAGCTACATAGTCTATCACCTTTTTTTTAGACGAGGAAGACTGATGCCGATTTCGCAAACACACCTCGAATGGAGAGCTCTGGGTTGTGGTCGGGAAGTCAGGAAGGGGGTTGGGGTAGTCAGCAAAGCATAGATCATCTTACTCCTGCCAAACGTATGTTGTCTTCTCGCATAGTTTAGTTCTGTAATAACAATTTTGATTCACAAAAATAGGCTGCGAATTGAGTTTTGCTAAATTAATTTTTTTTTGTTCTTTTAGCCCCAATTGAAGAGAAATTGAACAACCTCTGGTTCCACATCACCGGAGATCTCATCTATCCTCCGGTTACGCAGGCTGGCTGCTCCACACAGCTTAGTTCACGACGTATTGTCATTTTCCTTACCTCTTGTTCCACCTGTCCTAACTGTAATGAATTCATTTACGATGAAGAAATGATGCAGGGCTGGACAGCCGATGAAAGTAATCTGAACACACGCTGTCCTTTCTGTGAGCGTCCATGTGTTCCACGATTGACCCTGAAGATCAATTCCTCCGTTAATGTTCCCTCTATCAAGAACCAACATTGGTAAAGTTTTTACGGTTTAACCATTATTTTATAAGTTTATTTTTATGTATACTACTAATAGATTTCAAAAGTAATATGTGCTAGATGAAAGTATGAGTAAATAAATTAAAGTATTATTTTCTCTGTTTTACTGTTAATTTTACATCTAATCTATGAATATTCAATGAATTATAAAAAATTAGCTGTCATTCAAGATTTATTTATTTTAACTGTGAGTTTTTAATTTTTTTAAAACATATATCTTTCAGCCCACTGACTCCTCCCACCAGCAGTATCATCTACCAAAGCTGCGTCCACTATCTGAGCCCCTTTGTTCTCCGAAAGGAGCTGGAGACAGTAGTTTCTCAGGAAGGGGAACGTGGCTTGCGTGATGTCTCCCTGGTGTCTTGTCATGAGGTTCTCTTCTGGAATCTCGTCTGGTGGAACAGAAGGGTCGGCCTGCCCTCGCATCTGCCGGGACTTGTGTTGACCTGGTTAAGAGAGAAGCAGCAAGTCAGTCCCTCTGAACCACCATTTACACCGGAATTTAATGTGAGTACTCATTGAATTATAGAACTAGTTCATCTGCAGGTAGTTTTTATCCGTTCTTTTTGACACTTGTCTAGACAATCGACCTGAGTCGTGGTATTCGGGTCGAGGTCCATACCAAATGGGACACAACGCAAGTTTGTGGCCGTGTGGGACAACCATTCTACCTGCAATGGGGAAAGAAAGGTAGGAGGCAGTTTATTTAGGTCTCCCACGGAGACTAAACAACTTTAAAAAAAAAAATTGACATTTTAGAAATTAACACATAAAAAAAAACATTTTTTTTCAAGCGGGGGGGGCGGGGTGGGGGTGGGATGGAATGCTAAACGATACAATTTGATGTGAAATAATAGTAAAATTGGAAATCCTGAATATATTTTTTTTCAGAAGCGTCGTGAAACTCGTTTATTTCACTTTTAATGTCGAAATATTCTGGCTAAATCTCTCTCTCTCCCTCCGTGTAGGCAGTCTGGCGCTCAACGCTCTAGCCACGGAAGTTCGCAGCTCGCCTAACCAACAGCCGGACCAAGTGATGAACCGCATAGTCCAGTCAGTTCGTGATAATCGCCTGATCTCGGCTGTTGAGACCCTCCTTGAATATCGACGCCATTCGGCTGGTTTAGCCGGACATCGGTCCCTGTATAGAGAGGTCCTCTTTCTTGTTATGGTCGCTGTTACCCCTGCCTCCATTGACAGAAGTAAACACCACATAATGTTACCCTTTATATTCTGCATCAGTTGGAAAAGAATAATTTTGGCTAATTATTTTTGAGTATCTAGGATTTATCATTCTTATTTAATTATAATATGTTTGCTTCTAATTATTTATTATTCAGGTACCTTTCCTAAAATAATGGAATCCCAAGGTAATTGGTGCCGTTTGGTTAATGTTTCAAATGATTCGCAAAATATATTGTTGCCTATTATTGTATAATCATTGAAAGTCTATAGATTCGCTTGCTTTGGCAGTTAGGGGATAAAAGATATAAACTAATTTGGATTATTAGGAGTGTTCGTGTTGTTTACGAACGGTTATTTAGTTTGAATATGTTAGAATGGTTAATGTTCTGAAATGGATAATTATTTACTAACATGTGCATACATTTTTTAAGTAATTATTTTTTCAATTTTCAAAATATTTATTATTCAAAATGTTTGCTAATGATTATGTTACCCTTTTCGCATTGCATGAACTTTGGGCTATTCTCGGGTTGTCATTGTGATTCAAAATGGTTTTTTTGTATTCTTGCTTATATGTTATATTTATATTATTTCTAAATTTTTAATTAGTTATGCAATATCCCTACCATTTTTTGTTTTCATTCAAATCCAAGAATTAAAACTAAATAACAATATTTCACAATTTTAGACGCTTTCGATGAAGCTTATAAGCATACTTTCCTCAAGCTCTCTCGAAATCAATCGATTACTCTGCTTCCTGTGGATAAACAACCAGGGCCTTCAGCTGTTTGGTGTAGAAGGGTCTTTCAAGATCTCGAACTTTGATGAATCACTCGAACTTCTCCACTTTGAAACATTTTGCTTCCAACTATCAGTTTGCTGTCAAAGCTATTTTAAAAAGGAGGCAATATATCGAGTACTGAAAAACAGATATATTGGACTACTTCAAAATGTTATTCTTTTTATTTAATAAAACTAAGAGAATTTATTATTGTTATTAAAATGAAATTTGTAAATTAATTATTATTATACTACTTATATTTTGTGAGCACTATGTTTTTTATATAATAATCCTCATTACGTTTTCATTTTATAATCAATGATATTATAACTTGTACTCATTGCATTTCATCTAATTCCACTTCTTCGAATGTAATTATAATTATATGTAAATTGTTTCGTTTTTGAATAATTTTAATCAAATAAGTTAGGCAACTTATGATTAAAAATTATACTTTTGCTTCGTTTAAAAATAGAAATGATATAAACTACAAATCGATTAATCGGCTGTAATTTCCCCCATTTTTTCTTGCCCCTAATATTTCTTTGTTAAATCTCCGTATCGGAGGTGCATTTGTACAGTTTATTGTGTATCCAGCTTCCTGTGAAAATAATTCGATATATTATATGTATATTATTTTTCTTTAAATACCATAATACATCACAATTACAATTTTATCAAGGGAAAATTTGATTTAATCGATGTTATAATTAGTTAAGGCTGTGAATTTGCACAAACAGCTTTTCCTGACCACAAACGAAATTTTAGGAGTATAATAATTATAGCAACTTTGTGACAATATACACTCTACTACTAACACATACTACTAATTACATTTATAAATTACCTATATTCCCAAACTGGGCTATATTAAGGACACAGCTGCGATTGTGGCTGTGACTATATATAATATATTTTTGTTTCTAGGTATCTTTGTCATTCCATATACATATATCGATTAGTTTTATGATTTGAGATACAAAAATAATGGGTTCTGTTTATAATAATGGGCTGTTATTACTTCCATTACAATGAAATAAGCTTATGTTATCCTCTTAATAAGGATTATTACACATGCATACACTATTATTATTGATTTAAAAATCTGGTCATTTAATTATTATCATGATTCATTTGTTGTAATATTGATTAGCAAAGAAGAAAATTTATTTAATATTGTCCTGAAAAATAAACGCTTTCAAAATTATTTCGTTCTTTTGAAAACTGGGTACTGTTATAATTAATTATGTAAGATATATTTTTTTAAAACGCAAATTAAAAATGTATTAATGTCGAATAATTCAATATGCAAATTCTTTCAATTGAATCTACTGTTGTTAATTTTTGTCTTTTCTAATTTTATTTAAATTCATTAAATATATAAAAGTTAATGATAGTAATTCGTTTTGGTTCATATTCCTATGAATTTTAACCTTTAATTGGAAATAAACATTCCTACCCTGAATTTTCTACAATTATTTTTTGTTACTCGGCCGACTCTGCAGAGTGGCTTTGTGATCGCCAGGATCTCGATCAAAAATCGGTCTGTCTTTTCATTCTTTATGTCTTAATTCTTTTCCTATTCCATCTCGGGCATTTGAGCAGAAGGTGCTCCGCTTTCTCCCCATATCCCTCGCAGTCTACTTCCTGACACCCCTCGCACTCCTCAATTCTCTCTAGTCCAATCCTGTGCATGTAGGATCTTGTATCTCAGCTGGTGGATCGTTACCGCGTCGTCTATTGGGAGTTGGGATAGTTTAGGTCTTTTGCTCTTCCAGGTCCTTATCCTTTCTTTCCTTGGTCCATTTTTTCTCTTCCATTTTGCACTTGCTGATAGATGTTTTTCATCACCTCCTGTACGCTTCCTCTGATCCAGCTCATCCGCTTCTTTATGGACCGGTAAACCACATTGGGCAGATACCCATTGTATTTTAATTCTGCCATTCTTCGTCCCTGTTTCCTCACAGCTCCCAGATCTTCCTGTCTGTTTTGCATTCCTGGTTCAGGGTCCTCTTTGAATCCTTTGGGGGGCAGCTTTCTAATCCATATGCAGTCTTGTGTGCTTACCTATGTGCTTCTCCTTAACTATTTCTAGGGACTCCCTTTCCACTCTTCTCATCTCTGCCCTCGTGCTCGAGCATCATCAGCCTGCTGCTACCGCTTCCATCCTCTTGGTTTCTCCTTCGGTCACTACTATCCCGGCGCCTTAGTCTCTCAGACCTTCCTTGACCGACCCGCCTGTCCAGCATTCTACTTAAAGTTTCTCTAGGTTCTTGAGGTAATCTTCTGTCACTTTTCTTCTCCTCTTCTACTTATCCTTACTCCTCTTGATCTTCGTTCCACCTCCAGTTTGAAGTCTACCTTGCTCTTCAATGTATTCTCTCCCTCCAGTACCGATTCTTTCGCTCACCTCTTTCCCTACTTCCATCCACCCTTGGTACTTCAGGTGCTTCATATTCGGTATTCTTGTTTATTCCTTCAGTGGTTCCCCATTTCTCATTTTCCCCGCCCATTCATATACTCTGGTCGTTGCAATGTTCTTGACCACCTCTATGTGGTCCACCCCTGCTTCCACTAAAAAAATCTTTTTTTGGTGTCGCCTTCGTGCACCCTGCGATGATCCTCGCCGCTCTTCTCGTTCCCATGATCCTTAAGCTATCCAGATGCGACTTCACTGTAGACTGCATCCAGGCTCCTCCTGCATGTGTCATCGATCCATGTATGTATGCTTTCGCTGCTCCTCTATCCCCCATCTTCTGTTACACATCTTCTTTAGTTGGTGTGCTAGTTAGTTCCTACCATTCGACTATATTTTAGAAACCATTTTGGGAATATTTTAAAAACCATTTTTGGGCCTCTGACCTGAAATCATTCATAACTCGAACATATCAAATTCTATAATTCTTGAAATTTCGTAATTATTTAAAATTACTTATAATATTATAACATATGAATTACTTATTCATTTGAATACTGTTTTTGAATCAAATATTCAAAATTTGTTAAAAAATTTAAACTTTTTAAGGATCTGCCTATATTAATACACATTACTTTACAATTTTTAAATATAAATAATTATTACAACTCTAAAATTCTCATGATTATAGAATTCTTTTTTTATTAAATCTGTTTTAATTTGATATATTATCTTTTTATAAAACTATAAGTGTATTTTGTTATTAAAACAACAAATTTATAAAAATATAATAATTACAAATTATAATAATAAGCAAAGATATTCGCATTAATTGTTGAATTATGCAAGTCAAAATATTTTTTTTTATTTTGGACATATATTGTTCAGTAAATATTATACATATGCATATATATTCGAATAATAATCGAATAGGTGTGAAAAATAATCGAAAAGGTGTGAAAAATAATCGAATAGGTGTGAAAAGTAATCGGATAGGAACGAAATGTACATTGGACATCAAATATAGCCGAATTACATGATGTAAATGTGTTCATGAATGCTTTTTGTAGTGATCCCATTTTCTGAGCTATAAAACCATCAATTTGACTTTCTATAAATTTTTTAGACGACAATTATTAATTAATTCTTTCTGGTTTAATAATGTCAGTTATTTAATTGAATACAAATAAATGTGATAATACAATAATATAATACAATGATATGCAAATTTCCTTTTTAATGTTAATTTTAAGCTTACGACCTGTTTCACAAAAGTATTTTTTATTCTAGATAAATATAGGTTTCATAACGATAGATCTGCTTTTCAAAAATTTGTTTTAAAATTACAAATATAAAATAATACAGATGTGTTAAACAAAGGATAAGAATGTTGGTAATAAAATTGTTTAAAAAATAAAAATATGTAATCACTTCCTATCAAGATCCCCCAAATTTTCAAGATTTGGTAAATGTTGATTCCTTTTACCGAAAATTGAACTGATAATTGGATCAGTGGAATATTTGTCTATGGTTTTTGTTAAGCAAGAATTATCCACTTTGTGTAATGCAGTCCACAAGGAATTAGGAAACATGTAGTGAGTGTCATTGTAAGAAATAAAATTTGCTAAAATCCACTTTTTATAATTCTGAAATATCAACAACAACAAAAATTCATTTTGAGCAAATTATTTTTGTAAAGTCGGTCAATAAAATTTAACTTACTTTCACTAATCCATACTTGGTTTTAACGATTTCCATCTTTATCGCGATATCTTCCAATCTTCGTTCTACAAGAGACCTACAGGTCAGATTCACTCTTCCATTTGATAATACATCCCTCAAAAAGTAACGTCGCCATTCGTCCGATTCCCCTAACACAGTACGCCTAACTCTATCACTGTTCTTTAATTGGTCAATTAACTGAGCGCTTCCTTCTCGAACCGGTCCAATCGTTAAAGCTAATTGGATTATGCTCTCTTCACTTTCACTGAGATCAATAATGCGATTATTGACAGGCATGCTCCCAATTATGGAAAGTATAGATGCGTCCAAAGCTTCGATCAAATCATCTTCACTTGTACTTTGACTATTTCTGTTGGATATACTCTTTGCCGTTTGACTATAATCGACATTAACATTTTGTTGCAATGATTTTTTTGGAATTATAAAATCACCCTTAATTGAATTCACATTTGAATCACAGATCTCCGGATTCTTGTCAATTGTAGATTCGATTTCTGTAAAATTGTTTGGGCTGGGAATTGGAACAAGAATTTCTCTATTGTTACTTGAATGATTAAAATCTTTAGAGCTTTTTTTCACAGATTTAGCATGATTTTTCTCTTTTGATTTATATTTTATAGGCATTTGTTACTTATGAGACGAGCTAATTGCTTCAATTAAAATAAAATAAGAATCTATAATACTGTAGTTTTCAATACGATTGATACAAGTATTTATTGATATTTCTGTTTTGTAATTAATATATTATTATAGATTAATACTATAGCTATAATTGCAAATCTATGAGATAAAACATTTTTTATATACAGGGTGGGTCAGAAGTAACCGTCCATCTTACAAAATATTAAAACACACCATTTACATTTATTTAAAAAATAAATCCATGTCTATGATAAATACCCCTATATATCAATTGATAAACATTTACGAATTCATAGAAAATAATAGAAATTGTCAACTTTTTATGCGTATTTATTGACTTTGAAAATCGTATTATCAAATGATCTAGTGTATAATTGAAGTATCATTGAAGTGTAAATACAATCAATTAGAAATATAAATCAATCAATTAACTAAAACAATTTAAAATTCCAACAATCAATAACCAGCAAGTTTATACGAAATTCGTATTTATAAACCCCTCTAGCCGGTTTAAACCATTAACATTACTATACTTAACTATGCTTTACTATTAACATTACTATTATTAACAATACATATTAACCATATCTATACTTTGTTATTGTGTGATGTCTATGGTTTAAACGAAAATCTTTTAATTTGTTATCAGAAAAAAAAATGAATTCAAAACAATAGCTGAAGTTGAACAGGGGTACCCAAATGGAGTGTAGTCAAAATGTTTGAGATAACTTCAACGGGAACCATTTGGTATTGTGAAACAACATGTTTGCCTTCTGATTTTAATTTCTTTGAGAAGGATTGATAAATTACCCTGGATTTAGCAAACTAAATGTCATTAAAAATGTCATAATTTTCGGGGCCATGAATCTTTGATAAAATTCTATTAATTGAATATCGAATGCCATCCAAAAACTTTTTTTGATACTTTTCTGCTTTCGGTTTTCGCAAACTTTCAAAAATATTCGTTTAAAAATGTCTAAATCTTCTTTACTTAAGTCTTCCAATTGCATTGTAACGGATTTGGAGTTTAAGAAATCCCGGTAGCTCTTTTCATTAATCATATCGACATATAGTAACGTCATCCTGTGGTTTTTTCAACTTCCCTGAAAATTTCAGCCAATTCCTAGTCCAGTGTAAATTTCAAAAAATCGGATATATAGTGTCGAAATGAAATCTGATGGACATTTTCAATAGGTCGAAAAATTCAATAAAATCGATTATAACTCAGTGATGAATTGATCAAATAAAAATTTCTCAAACTGTTATGGGGAAATTATGTTTTACACTCACAGTGCAAATTTCAAACAAATCGGATGAATAGTGTCAAAATGAAATCTGATGAACATTTTGACCTGCATCTAATTTTGTTGTTTTTATGTAATGTTATATACACATTAATTAACACATCTTTATCTAAATTCGAATTAGCGGTAAGAAAAGTTTCTAGAGATCATTATCCGACAAATACATTGCAGTATAAAACAACTTGTTTCTTGAAACAACATTTTGTCAATTTATAAATCAAGAAGCATTTCAACTCACTAAATACCAAAACGAGTTTAGCAACTTATGCGCTTAGTTGGACTCTGAAATGAAGCGTTTCACCCGGGAGGTCTACGGTATGAGAAGAAAATATAAGTTATAAGTTTTCTTGGAGAATGATATGTTTGACAATGGCATTTTTGGTGAAAATTCTCCCTGCCAATTAATTGATATGTTAGCTTATGATATTGGAAAAACTTTGCACTAAGGGGTCGGGAAGAGTACAGAAATCTGACATGGAATTATAAGATGGAAGTTGTGAGCGAAGTTGGAGAAAGAAATTTACGATATACGGAAGATATTTCAAAAACATGTCAAGATAGCTTTCTTCACCGCAAGATTAAACGAATAGGTGATACGTGAAAATGCCCAGTATATAAGATTGATTTTGGAATACAAATCTTTTTGCCCATATTAAAAATCAGGGAAACGCTTTCTACCTGACTCCACTTGAAAAGCTCGATGATAATTACGTTGGTTTTCTTTTGTAGGTACCAATTGATGTAAATACTCTTTCCAATGTCATTAAGCGCGTCATTTCAAAAGTCGCCCAGTAAGGTAATTTTACAAAGCACTCAACAAAAAGAACGGCTGCAACGCGCCTTTATGAGAAAGAAGTTGATGAACAACTGATTCTGAAACCACTGGCCATCGTTCTCTATCCGCTAGAGAATACTAAAAAATACCGAAATAACTCAAGCGAAAAGCTTTACATTGTTTGCGAGGCATTAGTGGGGTGAGTACTGCACTTAGATCAGGCAAAACTGAATTAATCATGAGCGAATCGAAAGTTTTCAGGCGATGTTATATTGTATTTAATAACCCGGTTAATATCCCGTTTTCAAAAACACTTACTATGTTGAAATTTTATACAATGAGGCTTGCTTTTTTTGTTAAAAACTTGTTTTTTTGAAAAAATATATACTTACTAATTTATTTTTTTATATCGTGTATGATGTTTGGTAGGTATGTTTTTGTCATAAAAATGTTATGTTTCGCAGAGATATAAACGAAAACAGTAGGTGCATGTGCATTTCCGCAGAACCAGTGCAAAACCGCAGAACTTTAATCAATAACACAGTAAACTTCAAATTCTGAGATATAATCATACATCGATTATATCTAATCGTGGTTTAAAGATTCACTATCCAAATGTATATCATAGAATGTTATAAAATAATTAGTATATTGATTATATTAATATTATATATAATAATTGAAATAGCAGTTGACTGACTAGTTTATTAAAAATTTATAATTATAAATTGTCATTTTAAAATGACTAGTTTTGTTCCATGCATTAAACTTTCTGATTTTAAAGATTTGCGAAAAGACATGGCCACTTTAATGAAGAGTAATGCTCATATATTTACCGTCGAAAGGTTTAATTGGAAAGTTAAAAACAAGCAACTTCGGGAAAGCAGTACAACTTTCTATACAAGTCAAATTGGTTATAAAATACGATGTGAGTTAAACATGACTGCTGACGACCAACTTGGCATCTACTTTGCTCTGTTACCAGGAGAATATGATTACATTCTCACTTGGCCTTTTAAGAAATCGATATTAATAACTATCTTGAACCAGCTGGATCTGGACAACGACATAAATATTGTGTTTAAACCAAATCAAGAACACGACACTAGATGGAATCGACCAGTGGACGAATTTTCCATTGGCAGAGGATTTAAACATTTTATTTCATTAAATAAACTTCAAGGGAATAATAGTGATTCCGCTGAATTTGTACAAAATGACACCCTCTACATACAACTGAAAGCCATCGATTAAGCGTTTTGTTTAAACACATTTTAATTAACGTTTTGTTATAAGTCTGTAAATTCTTTGACTACCTTAAATGTTCAATTCCATAATATAGAATAACAGATAAGTTTTATTAAAATAATACTTAAATTAAACGGTGTAATAATTTCAACAATAAGTGTAATAATAATGATTAAAATGTGTACTTGGTATAGGTATTTAACTTTTTGAATATGATTATATTCAAAACCTTATACCTTATAGATACACGATAAATGACCGATATAATCATCTGGGAGGTTAACATATATCAACATAGTGACGTGTAAGATCTATATTTATAGATTATCGGTTTTGTAATTTATAATCGTGTTATAATAATTTCTTAATATAATTGTTTTTTATATAATGGAATATGGATTTATAAAATGTAAAAATTTTGTATTAAACTTTTACTAATGCAGAGAAGAATAACAGAGAGTTTTTATATTTACAATTCTCTGATGATCCAAAAGTGAAAAATTATACGATTTGAGAAATAGTGAGTTCTGTTTTTTTAAAAATGGCGGAAATAATTGACTTCTTACGAACAACTGGTCCCGAAAATGGTGTTAATGCTTTAGATATTTCAGAAGTGTCCAATATACTAATTAAGCAGTCTGCTCCACAGATTATTGATTCCTTACAAAGTCCTCTCCCTATCACGAAAGATGATGAATCATCAGAAGAAGAAAACAAAAGTCCTCTCCCTATCACGAAAGATGATGAATCATCAGAAGAAGAAAAAAAAAGTATTCTAAAGGTACCTGAAAAAATTGTGACCACTAAAAAATCTTCCACAAAAATGAAGAACGTTGGTGACGTTAATAAAATAAAAAGCAAAAAAATAAATAATTCCAAAGAAAGTATAAAGAAATCAGTTGAAGTTAAGTCCCACAAAAGAAACATTTCTCCTTCATCAATTGGCGATCTTGAAAATGATAATCTTAGAAAGGTTCATAGTAAAACAATAAATAGTCAAAATAAAAGATCCAAAAAGAAAGGAACTGCTCGTTCAGCATCAGAAACAGTTAAGTCCCACAAAAGAAACCTTTCTCCTTCATCAATTGGCAATCTTGAACATGAAAACCTTAGTAAGGTTCACAGTAAAACGATAAATAGTCAAAATAAAAGATCAAAAAAGAAAGGAACTGCTCGTTCAGCATCAGAAACAGTTAAGTCCCACAAAAGAAACATTTCTCCTTCATCAATTGGTGATCTTGAACATGAAAACCTTAGTAAGGTTCATAGTAAAACCATAAATAATATTAAAACATCGAAAAAGAAAGGAACTGCTCGTTCAGCTTCAGAAACAGTTAAGTCTCACAAAAGAAACATTTTTTCTTCATCAACTGGTGATCTTGAACATGAAAACCTTAGTAAGGTTCACAGTAAAAGAAAAAATGGTATTAAGAGATCAAAAGTTAAGTCTCCCAAAAAAATCAATTCTCCTGAATCTGATGTCGAGCTTTCTTCACCATCAGTTTTTCCTAAAGATAACCTTAATAAAACTGATAAGAAAAAAACAAAAAAAGAAAAAAACGTACCTGTTTCAAAATTAATAGAGCCCAGAAACATAGACAAAACTCCCGAATCTCAATGTGTACTTTCTTCGCCGAAGCCTATAGGAAATCTGGCAAAAGTCGAAAAAACATTGCATTCAAATTGTTTACATGTTTTTACAATTAATGGATTTAGCGAAAAAGACAATAAAGGCACATTAAAGGATTGTTCATCAGTATTTTATACTGGTCAACCAGGGTACCGAATTCAATGCGACGTCAGCGTTAAAGATAATTTTTTTGGAATATATTTTTCGTTATTAAGAGGAAAATATGATGATTCTATTTGTTGGCCATTCAAGAAATCAATATTAATAACATTTATGAATCATATCGACAAAACAAATGATAAAAAGTTGGTATTTATTCCTAATATGAACATTTCGGATGAGAAAGCCAGATGGAATAAACCGACTAAAAAGTGTTTACCTGCAAGAGGGTTTCAAAAGTTTATTTCCATGTCAGAACTCAGAGAGACACACGAATTTGTTTCTGATTTTGTCAGAAATGATCGAATTTATATAAAACTACAAACTGCTGATTTATAGATCTGAAATCTTATTGTTAATAAAAAATGTACTTATCCACTGTTCGGCTGTCTATAGAAAGTTAAAACATGTTTGCTCTTCGAAGATAATTTAAGGGGAATTATACAGGGTGAACCAAAAGTTAATATACTCTCTATAGAATTAAAATATAGATTATAGAGTATATCTCATAGACAATATATATCTATACTTTATATATAGTGTAAAGTCTATGGTATATCTATAATATTCTATATCTATAGTAGTATATTAACTTTTGGTTTACCATGTATAGTTGTGAATTTAAAATACTACCTTTTGATTTACAATATTTAAAATATTTAATAAGTTTATAGACCTGAAGCCATATTTTCAAAACTACTTTTCACTTTCACTTTCATTTTTACTTATACTTAAGTGGATTTCGTATTTTCAAAGCTACTTTCACTTTCACTTATACTTATACTTAAGTGGGTTTCGTATTTTCGAAGCTGTTTTTCACTTTCACTTTTACTTACACTTTCACTTTTACTTCACTTATACTTAAGTGGTATTTTCAAAACCACTTTTCACTTGAATTTCTCACTTAAAGTCAAGTGAACTATTTACCTCACTTAATCATTTTTAAGTCCTTATAAATCCATAAATAAATAATTTGTTTAATAATTTGTTTTAGTGTACGATATCTGTATTCTGTTTCCTATCTAATGCACTAAAAATTATATCATTTTATTTTATTTAGATATATAATAATTGGTCAAGGAAAATATATCTAAAATGATAAAAAAAGTTACTCTAAGTGAAATATTATTTAAGTGAAAATAATCATGTTATAGTATATATTATAAAACGGATACAAATGGATGTCGATACAAATATAAATATACAAATGTTTTCACAAGAATGTTCTAGCGATGGCGTCTCGGCGCTCCATGCCTCTCTCATCCAGCATATTGTCGT
>JAUZNC010026073.1:8185-22494 GCA_034780395.1 Vannuccia rotundouncinata | reverse complement strand
AGCATGGATGGGTTAGTTGTCCTCAGTCTTTTGGTCATTTGCACCTGTGCATATATGAAGAGGGTGCCTCGTCTGCGACAGTGGTTCTTCTCTGAAAAAAGTGGTTTCTGGGGGGTTCTTTACAAGGCTGCTGTCATTGGTATTAGACTTCACATCCCTACAGCACTAGTGTGTGCTACCATGGCCTTTTATGTTCTCGTAATCAGATAAGTCATTCTTATAAGCAAAAACTGGTTCTATTTTTCATTTATCCTAAAATTGTTTAATTAATTTGGGACATTACTTTTGTACAGATATTTTTACACATGGATTTTCAAGATCTATTACTGTAGACAGTTTTACTTTTCTATCATTAATATGTTGTGATTACTTCTCATTATCTGTGTATATAGATAAACATATCTCTTTAATTATAGTATGTGGTTTGTTTTCTTTGTTTATATGCCATGTATATTGTTATTAATAAACGGACGTTATATTTTTAATGACTACACAGTTACACCGTTTTTCTATGTTATATCAAATCCAAAAACAAGGAAGTTATAATGATGATTCAATACATAAAATGGATATCTATATTGCAGTTTTATTATAGTAATATATAATAATGATATAAAAGATAAAATAGAGAAATCTACTGTTTGTCATTTACAAGTGATTTATATTCAAATTAGATAACTTTGAGAAACTGTACCATTATAAAGAAGATTGTGTAAGAGGAAAGTACAATTACTGATTTTATTCTAAAGAAAACTGGTTAATAAAAACCAAATTTTAATTGATTAATGTAATTTAGGTTAATCAAAAAAATCAATAAAACTTTTTACAGTACCTATCTAAGATTAATCATAGGAGGCTTTTTAGAAACAGAAGTGTGTGGAGTTAATTGTAGCACTGCTTGTTATAATTATGTCTGTCTCTCTCCTAATTATACTCTGTACTGATCATTCTTTAAATGATACCAGTAGTTATAGCTGACGAAATGCATGAGTGCCAAAATATATTTAGTCACACAAACATGCAATGAATTTCGAAAAAACCAAACCGATATTTTTATTTGCAGCTAAGCTTTGTTCATCAAAATGATGAATGTTTTTGTGTACCTATGTAGGATGTTAAATCCAAAGATGACAGTTTTGACCGGAAATTCGGCTTTTGTGAGATTTTAAGTAATTTTAAAAGAATAAAAGTTCCTTGCAACCATGTTTTCCGTCTTTTCCACAAAACCTTAAAATCATCCCCGTAAATTAAAAAAAAATTGATTTTATATAACCATCCGGTGAGTTATCCTTTCTGCCCAATATATAATACCGTTAATATGCTAATAAAGTTATGATGTATATGCAGAATCAATCAATTTCGCGTGTATAGTAAAGCAAAATTAAGCCACTATAGATACGTATAGGTTACATGGTCCAGAAATGTATTCACTTGTAATTAATTAAGCTACACGATTTAATTTTTTTCAAGATGTCCATATTATGTATATCGAACTATGATTTAGATTTTAAGCATATATTTTTTTATATATATATTGGAGCAAAATTCTCCATAATATAAAGGCACAATTTATAATACAGTATAATTCATTTATAATAAGCTTGCGTTTATATAAAAGAACTTGCTTTTAACAAACAAATTATAACAATGACAAGATATTTTAAATTGGTTTTAACTTACTAACCCTCGAATACAAAGCAGTGAACACCGTTTCAACTTCAAATTGGAAATTTAATATAATTTTAATTATAATGAAATTGTAGGTATTCAGTATGAATAATTTATCTTGTTAAAATATATATATCCGACAAATTACTTATATGTATCAAAGTATTTATAGAAAATTACTTATTACAAAATATATACCATACTGTTTTAAAATACCCCCTTACCCTATGCTTGTTAATTGTTCTACGCTACATTACTATTCACTTTTCATCATTGATTATATAGTGTGAATTCTTTCAATAACACAGCAATTAAGAGATCATTTAATAATATTTTGGAATTATACTATGATTAATTTAAAAAAATGGAATTTCTATGTTGAAACGAAATAATTATGACAGCCTATATAAGCCGGGTACACAAAGGATGCTGTTAAGTTAAATACATATGGTGCATAAATAAATGCATACATAACACACATATTTAAATGCATATTAAAATAGATAAGTAACATATGAATCATATATGCAGCCAAGTTGCATATCTCATATTTAAACCTACGGTATAGTACCTATAGGCCTCGATTTTTAGTATCCATACTGCGCGTTTTTACAAGGGTTTTCACGTGAAACTAGAGTTTCATGCGTCTTTTCAGGGGTTTTTGGTGCGTTTTTTCATGCATCATCAAGTACGTTTTTCCATGTTTTTTTTCAAAATTTGGATTTGATTCTTTCTTAACAAGATGTTTTCAATTGACGGAAAGTTAAAATTGTCTAACAGAATATTACAAGTGTACGAAATTAATTACATTTGAAAGATTCACAGGTTAAAAAACTATTGAAATAATCAAAAAAGAAAATCATCCCTTTAATTAGCATGTCAATTTCAATTTAACTAGTAAATATAATTTACTTAATTGTGCTTAATTTAGCTGCATCTCTTGGTGGACCTCTTAGGATTCCAAAGAATTTGATGTTAATTTACTTAATTTATTTAATATTCCATTTTGCAAAAAATATTTTAAATATGCTTGTGAAATGTAGATTCCTTACACGCCAACATTGTGTGTATTAAAAATATTACTTTTCAGAATGTTATAGAATATTTTATTTTTGTTCATCTGAACAAAACTAAAGCGCGAAACATAACCCAACTCGCAAACTAGACCAACCGCTTTGACTTCCGCAATGAAATTCTCTATGAAATCAGAAAAAAATGAAATGGTGATCCCCTTTAGAACAGCTGGAGAAAGCCCCCACAAAATTTTCTGTCCAACAACAAATAATTTGTTAATTAAAACAAAACAGGTTTTAGAAGATATAAGGGAACAATTTGGTTTACCTTATATTTTAGAAAAAGCTCAGGTTTGTAAATTAACTTTTTCTACAATTTTTTGCTACAGTAATTCTATTTTAATAATTTCACTAAGGAAACCTATTTTAGAACATATACAATATAATGCTTATTTTTTACATTATGCAGACATGCCAACCATCATGATTTGGTTGGGACAGTCTCCATATATTTAAAGTAATTTTTACTTCCCGATTATAATAGAAAATGTCCCAATATCAATTTTTTGTTTATAAGCACTTCCAATATGTAAAGGATTGTTTCAATTAGTAAGTTTATTTTACCTTTATGATTCAGAAGAAAAAACATCAATGAATAAGAACAGATTATCAAAATCATTCCTGAGTTATATGTTACATATAGATGTTTAATCTTTTATAAAGCCCCCAAAATAAACCTTGAAAACTCATTCTAAAGATGAAAAAAAGGAACAGTATTACCATGGGCCCAGTAACCACCAGAATATTGACATAATGTAGTCAACATTCTGCAAAGGAAAATTATATTGCCATTGTCACAAACATTCCAGAATACTCTTTAGTGTCCTGATATATCTTAAATTTCCTCCTTTTCCATATAATAACAATTTGTATAGCTTTGGAATGACTCCCTGCTTTTAACAACCTAGTTCAGTTTTTATTTTGTTCACTAAACTTTTTATACTCTCATTGAATTGTGGATTCCATTTGCCAGGTGTTTCCCAAATAAATAACCCTCAAAATATTGGAACTTTGACCAAAATACATGTACTGATTTTTTCAATCTTCTATAGTATGTTGGCAGGTCTCATAGTAACTATTTTAAAATTGATCAGACTGCATTTAAAGTTCTTTTTCTATTGCAATTGCACACCTAAGATTTAAGCCATTCTGTTTAAATTTAAAATTAGGTTATGCATAGATTGATCTTAGCAATAAATGTAATTGAAAAAAATCCTGTATGTAGCAAAATCTATATAACATATAATTACTTTATGAATTTCATATATACAACAATATGAAAAGGCTAACATATAAAAAATAAGTATGCAGTCTGGAAAACTGATGGTTTTAAAATTAATATACTATTTAAATAAAATTATTTAATTTAAAATAGTTTTAAAACTTTGTAATTTTATAATTTTTAAATGTTTTCAAATTACAAAAACATAATTTTTGTAATGTTTTAAATATAAATGTTGCAAGCCACTATTTTTTCATAAAATTCATTTAAAATGACATATAGTTAATATCAATATCTATTAAAATTATCATATCTATATTTTATTTAATAGTATAAACAAAACTTTTCTGCCTATTTTTTCTGCTGATTTTCTCTTCCAATTTTGAATTTTATTTATTATATAAAAGGTATTCTTATAATAAAGAATAAATAAATTTATGTATAAAAATTGAAGATAAAATTGCATTAGTCAGTGCCATTACCATGACTTTATGATTAACAGGCAATGTTTTTTTTAAATAAGTGCATTTAAAAAAACTAAATACAAATCTTCATGTTAAAATGTAAACTAATTAATTAATTTTGCTTCATCCTGTATTTTTCCTTTCTTTGCTTCTTTTATTCTATCACAATCAGCTAATTTTCATTTCTTCCAGCTCATTGTTAAAACCTAAATCATACAAAGTATGTACAGATATTGAAATAGATAGACTCATCTAAAATCAATATATAGGGTGTATCAAAATTAGCCCCATTTTTATACCTACACAAAAATTACAATAATAAAAATTAGTCAGTTCACTCTAGATTTAATTATTCATAGATTTATTGTTTGCCATAATAAAATAAACCTTGTGTAAATTTGAACATGCAGTAATACACATATTAAGAGAAATCAGCATTTTGAAGAAAATAAATTTTAGGCAACACATTTTTAGATTATCAGGCAGTTGTCTGAATGCATCATAGCTGGTTACAGCACTGGTAGTTTAAATTATTTCAAAATTGTCAGAAGAGCTAATTTAAGTAGTTTATGTATATTTTTATTAAAAATCTGCAGAGAAGGTTTCTTATACCTTTTATGCCAATTTTTGTTTTTTATATATATTTATTATTTTTGGGAATGAATATTATATAATAAATATAATTAATATCAGCAGAAAGGGTTTAATACATATTTAGTATGATAACTATATGGGATAATAAATAACATACAGTCAATAAATAAGTATTCTGAGTGAAATACAATACTATTTACAACATTATATATACCTCCCTATAAATGATATTGTATATTATTATTATAACATATTTTCAGGGAACACCTCATTATCTATACTACAACAAGATAATTTATAAAATCATAAAGTCATTGATAATATTTGGGCCATTTCCTATATATATATATATCTATATGATTTTTATAAATAGGTCTTTCACTCATGAGATCTCATTCATAACAGCCATAGAAAAAAATATCATTATCTATGATACCAGTGAGATACAGTACAGTATAATATACAGATAATATACAGTAAAAAATAAAGATTGAAATATATTTATATAATTAAGGACAAGTAAAATAGAAATTTCTAATCTTGTAAGTGTATTGAGTATTAAATACTTATTTTATTTTGCTGTCTGCATTCCATATAGCCCTAAGAGGATATGTGTGACATACATGCAACAAATCAGCATATAAACTACATGGAATACAGGCTGGTATATATATATTGCAGATAGAAAAGGGTTAAAATCTTGGGCATGCAATTGACATAGAAAAAATACATGTTTTCACCTAGTTGACATTATAGATACTTACAGAGCTTTATATCCACCTGTCTAGTGGGTAATGCTGTAATAGAAAATTCAATGAATGATATTATGCAGGCCTGCAAACCCTCATGGTTTTCCCATGACAATCACAGTATGTGTGGCTCTCACAGCCGTCACAGGAATTTTTTTTAGTCTCATGGTTTTCAAAATAACTAATACATTTTTTTTTACTATTTTTTGTTTTATATAGAAATAATAGGATTTTTTGCACTGCACACATTTAAATATAATGTTATAATTCAGATTAATATTTATAAAAAATAATCTGATCTTATTTTTATTATTTTAGATGACTTCTTTATATTTTCAAAGTTTTTTTAATGAAACATATCTATTACCTGAATCAATGTTACATACTTCATGAAGCCGCTATGAAATTACATACTCAATTCTTGGTTATTTTTTTAAATTTATGCAGCAAAAAAAAGTTTTAAGAATTTCAACTTTTATTTGAAAATAAAACAAATAATGTTTTAAAGCATTGCCCCACCCGATGACTGTCACTGGTGATTTGTTTGCAGTACATAGTGGGCCTCTGGAAACCACTGCAACATTTCATGTCATCTGAGTTTACTATTAAATGAAAAACTGGAAAACCAAAAGAAGAATAAAAGTCAGAAACCTACTCCGGGTGACTCAATTATCAATGGAATGTTTCCCAATGATGCAACTACTGATGTCAAACAAAAACCACAGTCAGTCATACCATCATGAAAGACTAGTTTGAATAACTGTCTTTCTAAAAAGCAAACATGTAGCGGCCTACTGTGAATTACTACTTTGGTTGATGCCTAGTGGATGCCTGCAGTTTTATAAGATTCCCATGCCCCCTTGATACCTTAATTTCGAAGTGGCCCTTAAAAACCCTTGCATTTTGATAAAAGGCCCTTGAATTTCATAGTATTTTGTAAAAAAAATTAATTGTCCATTTCAACAAAAGGTCATATTGTATATATAATGTTTGTAAACACTTATTTCTTATTTTTTAAATACATTAATGTATATATTTCAGTTTCAACTAGGGATCAGTGAATACATTATTATTAATATGAATTATATATTTTAAAATGCCCCTTTAATCAGAAATATGAACCCTTAAAAACCCATTGAATTTGATATGGAACCCCCTGACTTAATAACTTATTAACAACAATTACCAGTATTAAATTATAAAAATAATGTTAGTTAGTAAAATTTGTCAAAATAAACAGTGGTAGTTATTTTTGTTTAAATAACCATATTTGAAAAACTAATACAATACTTTTCCTTGTTTCATTTAAAGTGTATGTTAGTTGGAACACTACATGAAGAAAATAACTCCCAGTTACATCCCCACACTCTGGGTGGCGAAGATTGTGAAAAAGGCATCTTCAAAAGATTGATTGAATTGGATAAGAACAATTCATCTCCTACTATAAAGTTAGTTTTACTGATTATTTACTAGAAACAGTGGCAAGCTTATGTTTTATATAAATACAAGATAATTACTGAAATTAATGTTACTTTGTGTAATTTTTATTTGCAATAAATATATACAAAATATATGAGTAATATAAACCAAATAAATATTTACCATTATAGATAGATTGCATTTTTAAATATAACTTTCTGATCTTTTAACAAACTGAACATTTTATATAGTTTTTGTTTTTAATTAAATTTTTTTTTACATTTATTGAAAGAATTTGTGAGATTACATTTAAATTATTTATTGCACAGAAAAGGTTGAATTCGCATTTAATTTTTTTAAAACTTGAAATTTTTAAGTTAAGGTGTCTATATTTTTTGAAATTCGTGTTTTTATTTTTATCATGTAATGTAATGTATTTCTATTTTATTTTAGACTAAATAAAACGAATTTGCAGAAATCGAAAAAATCCGACTACACCAATATTATGGATTCTAAAGTTGAAGTATAAAATTGTATATTTATTTTACAATCCAAATACTTGATTCTTTTGTTAAAACAGATTCTCTTATTCGTCCTTACAGTTTCTTAAAGCCATACTGCACCAGCACCAGGATGTTGATAACACTTTCGATCTCAACAAAAATTGTGATAACACAAACGCATGCAGCGCTCGCTTTATCATGCGATTGTTTTACAATCACAATGGTGTTCCAAAGTTGATAACATCCACTCCACCCTTTGTTATTAAGGATAAAAGTGAGTTTATTAAAAAAAACTTAGTATAATACTATAGTTAAGCTTTTTGAATATGTTTGTAATGCCTTTCCAATTTTCTTTCAGAGGAATTAGTGATGACCATCGAACGCTTCCAGTCATTCAATGCTTTTACCAAACACCTTATTGTTGTATGTGTAAAGCCTTTTCAAGTGGCGCATAGAGGTAATTTTCTAATATATTCAATCTGAATAAATATTTCCACACATCTGTACACATTTTTTCTTTCAGGGGACTATCGCGTCGAATTTGTGGATGGAATGAATAAAAACTGCAACGTATTAGTTGCCGTTAAGATGACAAAAGTGGAACGGGTATGTTATGAATGATTTAAATTGAATATTATATAATGCTGATGATTGGGACGTTAAATTAGTTCTACATTTGACCACGGGTTGACATTATTTTTTGTTCATATAGTATATAATTTTTTTTCCAGAATTCTGCTATTATAAAAGTTCCAGTCAATGAAATTCACATTCTGTCTAACGAAAAGAAAGTCTACCTTAGAATAGTTTTTAAGGGAACTGTTGTTACTCCAAACTACTTCAAGGTGAAAGATAAGCATCTTCGCAGGCGTGAGTAGATCTATAATTATCTATCATCAAGAATTTTACACGTAGATTCTTAAAAAATAATACATAAAAGTAGTCTAACATATATTTCAACTTACTGAGTTTTAGACAATTTTTGGGTTTTGTGATTAAACACATTGCCTGAATTTTCATTAATATTATAACGTATTTTAATAAAAAGTTGTTGCTAACAGATAATTTTTGTATGCATTAAATCCTTTATGCACAGTATTTTCAAAAAATTATTGAAATTAATATTTTGCTTTACGCCTATATCTACAGCTCTTCCTGTCCTCAGTGTCGAAGAAGTGACAAGTAAGTCTACTATTAATTATTAAATGTTCATATTTTACCATTTATAGACTTTGTTTTTACCTTATTAACATTTTTAATCAACCTTCTATTTTAAATGTATTCGATTATAAATAATTATAACCATATTGATTTACTTTTGGTGTTTTATAATTATTTGAAGGGGAATTGGACCGTCTGCCAAGGTCTGAAGAGGACATTTCTGACATGGATAACTATGATCTGATGATGCAAGTTCAAGGACACGATGAAGGTAAATTGTTAGGTTATAGAATTAACATAATGGCTAATAGTTATATCTTAATGTTATAGTTTTCGCTGTATTTACACTAGAACAATTTCAAATACTCAGTTATTGATTGTATGACCATGCTGTTCAGAGAGTGTTTTTAGTTATGGAGTTTCATGTGTTATTATTTAATTTTAAGAAAAGATTAATTGTGTATAATACACTAAATAATCTCAGCTCTGTTCTAAACATACATAATGAATGAATGATATCTTAGATGAGCACATTTCAATAAAAGTTGTATAATATTGTGACCATCTAAATATATCGTAAAACACAAAAGATTAACTCATTTGTTTTATCTACTTAGGCAACTGTGTTTAACCATGTATCAATGGTGTTAACAATTCGCATCATCTTTTCATAGAGTTATCACAGGTAGATGTGGTCCCTGTTAATGATCCCATGGTGCCTGGTCCGTATGACTTTGGAAACGGAGCGACCTCTCCCGCATGTTATGGAACCACACACATGGCCTTCCTTACTGACGAACTGTGTATCACAGGGGATCAATCAGAAAATCTTAGCGTCCAAGATGACGACAACTGGAGCTCGACCGACCTGTTGGAGGATTAATGGGATATTCTATTTATAGTTTTGTTCAGTTTGCTACTCGTGTTGAATTGTTTTTATTCAGAATATAATATTATATCATTACTTTAACCGAATATTATTCAGTTTTTTGACTTTCAATTGTATCTATTTTTCATTTATTTACTGGTTAACAATGACAATGGTGTGTTTATTCTTTTCTATATACCTAGTGTAAATGATCTACAAATACAATTGATTGAATTCATTTTCATTTCGCTAAACAGAGTTTATAAATAGCCTCTTGGTTGTCCCATTTACTATAGAGCTGGTTTGTTTTGTATCTATTTTTAGACAACTACTGGTATGCTGTTCTAATGTTCGTCGGAGGGAGGTTTTCACCCTTTATAAATGGGTAGTATTAACAGTAGGCAATATTATGCGGCTCAGTAGACTCAGTAAATTTATTTAAGGAGTAAATTTGTAATGAACATTATATTGAGAAAATTAATGGTCTTTCACATATTAACTTGTATACTTTATTTAAACCGTTACACTTTAATAAAAAATTATAAATTGCATTAATCTACTGCCTATACAATGGGCGTTTATTTCGGTAATTTTTTATTTAAAAAATTGACTATAAATACATTGTTAGTCAAGGATATGAAAAGTGGTCTGAAAATTTCGAAAGTTTTTCTTTACGAATGAAAGTGTTCAAAATATGTTCCCGCAATGCGCAAATTACAGGTTACTTGCTTTCGCTCGCAACCAAACAATCAGCCTCTGTAATTTTGTCGAGAAATAATTTCGGAAAGACTGAATCAAGTAAATCATTTTCTGTGAGTACATTTCACAAAAACATATAGTCACTAGCTGTAAGGGACCGTAAAAATGTGTTCGTTATATTATCTCGAGTTATCGACCTTGTGTAAACTTTAGAACAAGTAATATTATTATAACCGTAAATTTGATTAAAAAGTAAATACATATGTAAATCATGAACTACAACAGGCCGAATCGATGGGCAGTATTATTAGAAATAAAAAAAAACACGTCCTATGTTACTTAAAATAATGGGGTTATATTTTTTAAATAATTGATTAATAACGGTGGTAGTTTCTGGGGAGAAGGAATTTTGTCTATAATCAGACTGGGAAAATGGTTGTAAAAGTACCTAGGTAAAAGTACAATTCATGAAGCGCATAATTTGGGTTAAGATGAGCAGTTGAAAATTGTTTCTTTGTCAGTTCAAGTCTTCTTGTTTGGACCATTATGGGATGTGCTTGGAAAAGAATATTACCTTTTTTAGTTTTTCTATATATAAATCCAATGATATAATAATACCTACTTTAATTGCGTCAAAATAAATTTAAACATTCCTTGAAACGATTTGCAGTATAGTTAGTCAAAAGAAGATGTATATATACTGCAGAGCTGTCGATCGTAAAAATGTTTAATTTCAGGCGTATCATTGCTGAAAACGATTTCTCTGAAACTGTATCCCTGCAGCGTAAATGAATTTCGCATCGTATATTTCTATTAATGAAATATTTATATGGATAATACACTAATTGTATATTATTAGAAAAATTGAATGTTATATGAATTTATGTAATGCACATATATACCATTGATTTCTTAATTTCTTGCCTAATAGTTTTACCTATTGATTACCTATTTTATACATTATTATTATATCTACTTCTTCATGTAAGACATATTATAAAAATATAAAGCACCTTGATCATGATTATGCCCACGCTTGCCCCCCCCCCGTGCAGTTCCACAGGCCCTATGTATTATACACGTTACTTTTATTCTTATAATTATAAAGTGAAACCTCGTTTATGGCCACCTCTCTTATCCCAAAATATTCCTATCTAAATGTATAACAGGAAGCGGCCACCTCTCTTAACGGCCAGAGACCACAAAAATAGTAAACCAAAATGCTAAAAAACCTCATTTACGGACAATATAAATCATTAATTTTTCATTATTTATTCATAAATATCAATCATTCATTTAAACGGCCAATCAATAAATTTAATTTAAGTTTTGCCATAAACATAGACAAATTACAAAATTAAGATATCTTAATAAAACAATTAGATTTTAGGTAGGAAAAATCTGATACCCAAAGCGATTTATAAATAATTACATAAAAATATTTACGGTTAAAGTATCATTCTTTTTAATATGGCATTATTACAACTTGTCAAATTTTCTAAACCTTTCTTTAGTTACCACCATAGCTAACGGCCAAAATTATAATATCCCGATGGGTGGCCGCTAAAGGAGATTTCACTGTATAAAATAATTAACTGAAACAATAATATATACTACAGCTATATTCATGATTGCAGCCCAGTATATTATAAGTAAAACTATGAATCTCTGAATATAGTGTATCTCTTATTCGTTGTTTCATTGCAATACAAATTAGAGAAAATATAAACTTAATTGAATGCATAACAGTGTATAAATATTACAAATCGCAGAGGATAGACTTCAATAGACTCCAAACCTGTGGCCACTCACTAAAATCTACTTGTATAATATCAAAGGTAACATTTTATATGTTTAATTTCTAAACTATAGTTAGTTTATAAATATAAACTATTTGATAGAATGCAGGTATATTTAAGTCTACTGCAAACCCTTCCCCGAAACCTATATATACTGAACCTAGCGAGGAGTTTATTTGAAAACCTGACATTTAGGTCAAAAAGACAGTCGTTTTTCCAAAGGTCGATTGTTAAGGTATTGAAAATATAAGATCTGAATATAATTTGCAAATTGAAGGTATATTCTTAGGTACTAAAGATATATCTACCAAATGATAATTACAATTCAAAATTAATTATTCAGTACCTATTTATAACATTATATAATATAACTATGTAATAATTTAGTCTACATTCACACATACCTAAACATAGCAGCCATTATGGTGTTTCAACATTGGCACCCCCCAAATTGAATCTACAGTTCTGTTTAGATAATAGTTTACTCATCGTACATTATATATACAATAGAGACTATATAAGCAATCATTATTGATTAATAAAACATTCAATCTTAATGAAATAATTGTTTAATTGAAAATTAATAATACAAATTTTTATAATTAATAATTTATCAACCTTTAGTGTTGAGTTTAATCAAGATTGTTTAGAATGTTGTAGTGGATTACTATGAGCTACTCATTCCAATAATAGTAATATGTGAATAAATACACCAAATTTTGAACAATTATGATTTAGTTATGAATCAGTAAAACATTTATAACTAGTAATTTATTAATTTAATATTTAAATATTTAATGATAACATATCATTATTTACCATACATACAATTTATTTTTATTCACATATATTTAAAAAGGATAACATGTTTCCATATTTTATTTGTAACAAATTATACCTTTTACTCTTTTACACTTTACTCTCTCCAATAATAGGACGCTATTTTTAGAATTCTGTTTTTTCCAAGAATTAAAAACGTATATATAACGATGTGATTATCGGGTTATACCCCTTTGACTAGAAAATGAACATCGGCATTGTAAGTCATTTTTCTCTCTCATATTTTAAGCATATTATACAAAGTTAAAAGTAATTCTTAGTAAGTAGCTATAGTTATAAAAGCATTATTATTATTGATTAGCATTATTATATTGTTGCAATAGCATATTAGTATTACAGTAGGTCTTATGTAATGCCCCATTTAAAGCCAGGGTCCTGTATTTCTCCACTATTTCAAATTAAAGTTCTTTCTCCACTAATTCAAGAGAACCCTCCAAAAAGTTAATGAATGTAATAACATCTAACTTTATACAAATCATTAATATAAGCCTAAAACTATGTAAAACAAATCAAATTGATGATTAACAAAAACATGGGGGTTATAGTTTATTTTTTGTCAATTTAATATTTTGTATTCAGGGGCTCTTTTAAAAATTAAGGGGCGAACGCCATATATATAGTATATTACTCATGTAAAAAACAAATCAAGATAATTATATCATTTTTGAAACTATATTAATATTTCCAACGTAACGTTTCGTTACAATTAATTTACAAAACACATACTTGGTTTACTAAAATGGTATAAATACTTTAATATCGTCCAAATAAATTGAAACGCCCCTAGCTCTGTCATTAAGTTGCACAAAATGGTTTGCAATATAGTTGAAGTCTAATGAAGATGCCTGATCTTTGTGAATATTTATTTAAGCATTGCTACACTGTTAAGTCGGGTGGAATTCATTGTCGATCCTAAAAAAGTTTTTTCGGCATCTCATTGTTGAAAACAATCTCTCTGAAACTGCAGCCATAGCGGGCTGACCAGAAATAGGCGGATCAATTCCTCTTTCTCTGACATGACAGATCAAACATGAACCGAATAATATCGCAGAATTGTAGCTTTTCTACATCAACCATATTCTTCTTGATGTATAATTCTTAAAAACAGTTTCGACGAGGCGATATATATGAAATCCAACCAATTCTTTCGAAACAGTTAATAGCAAGATCCATGTATGCCTTCAAAGTACTTCTCCTTGGGCTGTTCTTGATGTATCAGTCACTGACACCTTCAAATCGAGCTTCAAATC